>JAXIVD010004595.1:7500-25000 GCA_036785275.1 Cancer borealis | reverse complement strand
CACCCACTGAACCCCAAACCCACCCACTGAACCCCAGACCCACCCACTGAACCCCAAACCCACCCACTGAACCCCAAACCCACCCACTGAACCCCAGACCCACCCACTGAACCCCAAACCCACCCACTGAACCCCAGACCCACCCACTGAACCCCAAACCCACCCACTGAACCCCAAACCCACCCACTGAACCCCAAACCCACCCACTGAACCCCAGACCCACCCACTGAACCCCAAACCCACCCACTGAACCCCAAACCCACCCACTGAACCCCAAACCCACCCACTGAACCCCAAACCCACCCACTGAACCCCAGACCCACCCACTGAACCCCAAACCCACCCACTGAATCCCAGACCCACCCACTGAATCCCAAACCCACCCACTGAACCCCAAACCCACCCACTGAACCCCAAACCCACCCACTGAATCCCAAACCCACCCACTGAACCCCAGACCCACCCACTGAACCCCAAACCCACCCACTGAACCCCAAACCCACCCACTGAACCCCAAACCCACCCACTGAACCCCAAACCCACCCACTGAATCCCAAACCCACCCACTGAACCCCAGACCCACCCACTGAACCCCAAACCCACCCACTGAACCCCAGACCCACCCACTGAACCCCAAACCCACCCACTGAACCCCAAACCCACCCACTGAACCCCAAACCCACCCACTGAACCCCAAACCCACCCACTGAACCCCAAACCCACCCACTGAACCCCAGACCCACCCACTGAACCCCAAACCCACCCACTGAACCCCAAACCCACCCATTGAATCCCAAACCCACCCACTGAACCCCAAACCCACCCACTGAATCCCAAACCCACCCATTGAACCCCAAACCCACCCACTGAACCCCAAACCCACCCACTGAACCCCAAACCCACCCACTGAACCCCAAACCCACCCACTGAATCCCAAACCCACCCACTGAACCCCAGACCCACCCACTGAACCCCAAACCCACCCACTGAACCCCAGACCCACCCACTGAACCCCAAACCCACCCACTGAACCCCAAACCCACCCACTGAACCCCAAACCCACCCACTGAACCCCAAACCCACCCACTGAACCCCAAACCCACCCACTGAACCCCAGACCCACCCACTGAACCCCAAACCCACCCACTGAACCCCAAACCCACCCATTGAATCCCAAACCCACCCACTGAACCCCAAACCCACCCACTGAATCCCAAACCCAACCCACTGAACCCCAGACCCACCCACTGAACCCCAGACCCACCCACTGAACCCCAGATCCACCCACTGAACCCCAGACCCACCCACTGAACCCCAAACCCACCCATTGAACCCCAAACCCACCCACTGAATCCCAAACCCACCCACTGAACCCCAAACCCACCCACTGAATCCCAAACCCACCCACTGAACCCCAAACCTACCCACTGAACCTCAGACCCACCCACTGAACCCCAGACCCACCCACTGAACCCCAGATCCACCCACTGAACCCCAGACCCACCCACTGAACCCCAGACCCACCCACTGAACCCCAAACCCACCCACTGAACCCCAGACCCACCCATTGAACCCCAAACCCACCCACTGAACCCCAAACCCACCCACTGAACCCCAAACCCACCCACTGAACCCCAAACCCACCCACTGAACCCCAGACCCACCCACTGAACCCCAAACCCACCCACTGAACCCCAGACCCACCAATTGAACCCCAAACCCACCCACTGAACCCCAGATCCATCCACTGAACCCCAAACCCACCCACTGAACCCCAGACCCACCCATTGAACCCCAAACCCACCCACTGAACCCCAGACCCACCCACTGAACCCCAAACCCACCCACTGAACCCCAAACCCACCCACTGAACCCCAGACCCACCCACTGAACCCCAAACCCACCCACTGAACCCCAGACCCACCCATTGAACCCCAAACCCACCCACTGAACCCCAGGCCCATCCACTGAACCCTAAACCCACCCACTGAACCCCAGACCCACTCATTGAACCAAACCCCATTATTGTATATCAGTTACTTATTTGCTAAAAGGAATGCACGGATTGGGATAATGTAGTGGAGTGCAGGTATGTCGTTAATGAGGGTGCAGGTGTGTGTGTGTGTGTGTGTGTGTGTGTGTGTGTGTGTGTGTGTGTTGTGTGTGTGTGTGTGTGTGTGTGTGTGTGTGTGTGTGTGTGTGTGTGTGTGTGTGTGTGTGTGTGTGTGTGTGTGTGTGTGTATGAGTCACAGTGATGATCCAAGTCCCGAGTAACGCAGGTGTGTACGATAGGGGAGAGGAGGTAAGGAGTCAAGAATGGGTGGGTGGCGGGCAGGGCAGGAGGGCGGGATGGTAAAATGAGTGTTTGGGGGATTATAGGTAAGGGATGATAAGAGTAGAGGGGCGGAGGATAACACAGGCTGTGTGTTGAGAAGGGCGTGCAGCAACGATACACAAAACAGAAGCCTCAAACCACCTTTCTTTCAGCTGAGATTAAGCGATACATAAACTATATTATTGGTATATACTATGATTCACTGCTTTCCTGATGCTAAGTTCCACTCGAGGAGAACTTAACATTTTACGAACAATCAGATGTCTCAGTTGAAGCTTACGTTTAAATTATAAGCTGGCTACTGTAACGAGTTGTTGCCGCCTGTAAATTGGACCAAACCTAACTCCATTACACGCACCCCCCTCCCTTCCCCCTTCCCCCCACAACCCTTAGAAATCCCCAACGCTGAACTAAGAGAGTTTCGCACAGACGCCCGGCACCGCAACGCATCAGTATTTCCCGGTTTCGCAAAGACTGATGTATTTGTATAGGGCTGACTCAAAGCAAACTGTAATCTTGGGACTTTCTTCTTAACACGGTTTATAAATTCTCTCTCTCTCTCTCTCTCTCTCTCTCTAAAAAAAAAATACAAAAAAACAGCCAGCACAATAAAATCATAAAACAAATATTTTGGGGGTTTCTTTCCAGATTTCCATGACACATTAGAACAAGGAAGCCATCACGTACAGTACATAATTAAAACAACACTAGACGAGTCCCCCCGTTGTCCTATACAAACGTAAGTTGAGGAGTGATGCAAGTTGTGTCTGACATCCCCGTCCTCGTCAACGCTGCTACTGATGGACAGATACTTGGCGAACAAAAGGCGTAACAGACGAGTGATGAGGTGACAAATGACAATAGGAGGGAGGGAGGGAGGGAGGGAGGGAGGGAGGGAGGGAGGGAGGGAGGGAGGGAGGGAGGGAGGGAGGGAGGGAGGGGAAAGGGGAGAGAGAGAGAGAGAGAGAGAGAGAGAGAGAGAGAGAGAGAGAGAGAGAGAGAGAGAGAGAGAGAGAGAGATTTAATTTAAACACCCCACACATTACCATAAACAATTTGATATACTAAGAAACTCTTGACAAATATGTACATATGTGCATATATGTTTAATACTCTCTCTCTCTCTCTCTCTCTCTCTCACACACACACACACACACACACACACACACACACACACCTGTAGGTGACCAGCTTTTGGATGGTGCAACAGTCTCCTGGCCAGGAAGGGCTCGGTGAGGCGTGCCTGGCACTCCATCACTTGAATGGCGGGGAAACTTTGGCCAGTGACCGCGGCACAAGTGTAGTGGCCTGCACTCTTACTCTTAAATAGTGCGTGTCCAACGCTTGCTATGAGAAATGATAGCAGTGTGGTCGGAATACGAAAACGTTGTCGAAATAATGATCAAATAAAACTGGTTTATAGAGTAAACTGTAGTAAGTATACACACTGCAGCCAATTATTTGCATATCCAGCAGTGGTCGTGGCTGGTACGACTAGAGGCACGTACATATGTACACAAATGAACACTAAAATAGCAAACGAAACAGTTGAATTTCCACGAGTGAGCAAACCTGCACTGCTGGTGTCAGGAAGCCACAGTCACTGGCCAATGTCTTGACTGTACTGTGAACCCTTACAACTACAACTCATGAATCCGAACCATTATATACGACTACTGCTTCGATTACATTCCACAAGTGTTTCTGTAGCACCTGTGTCCGCTGCCTCAACCTGTGTCATATGATCGTCAGGTGACGTGCAGAACGCAGCACTTTTGCATGTGAGTACAACACAGTTTTCTGAGATTCTTCTTATCGTTTCAAGCATAAACAGTGAAATTATGACATTCTTGCTATAAGAACCTATTTGCACGTCCAAATTCTTTCATATGATTTATTGGCGTGCAGTTTTGAATTAATGTTGATAGTTAAATCTTCCTGCACCACATGCGCGGACATTTGGATGCTGATTTTCATCACCAGCAGCTCATGATGCCCAACACTCCACCTTTATGAACCAGGCGGTCTTTTTAAACCCTACACGCGTGTATCCAAAGCGGATGGCGGTGCACGGCTCACACCTGGCTTCATGTTGTCTTGGAGCACCTGTCCACGCGCCTGGCTGGTGTTGGCGGCGCTCCTCCACCTGACGGGACGCGGCTCAACCATCTCAATGAAACGAAAACCTTGGATCACAATCACGGAGCGACGACTTTGAGGGCACAATGAGGGTCAAACACAATTAGGGAAGGCCAGGGAATTACCTCTTTACAGAAAAAATAACTTGGCACAACGACCTTGAAAGAAAAGTAAGGACAACAATCTTGAGGAAACAATCAGGGAACATCAACCTTCAAGAAACAATCAGGGAACAACAACCTTCAAGAAACAATCAGGGAACAACAACCTTCAAGAAACAATCAGGGAACAACAACCTTCAAGAAACAATCAGGGAACAACAACCTTCAAGAAACAATCAGGGAACAACAACCTTCAATAAACAATCAGGGAACATCAACCTTCAAGAAACAATCAGGGAACATCAACCTTCAATAAACAATCAGGGAACAACAACTCTCAATAAACAATCAGGGAACAACAACCTTCAATAAACAATCAGGGAACAACAACTTTCAAGAAACAATCAGGGAACATCAACCTTCAAGAAACAATCAGGGAACATCAACCTTCAAGAAACAATCAGGGAACATCAACCTTCAATAAACAATCAGGGAACAACGAGATGACGAGAACAAACAGGTTATCAAGACCTTGGGGAACCCTGAAACACTCAGAAGATAACGTCCTTCAAGGGACAAATAACTCTTAAACACTCACAAGATAACGTCCTTGAAGGGACAAATAACTCTGAAACACTCACAAGATAACGTCCTTCAAGGGACAAATAACTGAAACACTCAGAAGATAACGTCCTTCAAGGGACAAATTACTCTGGAGGCCATCCATGGACAACGACCTTGATGCTGCAATGAGGGAACAACGACCTTGCGGAGCGACACGAGGGCGACGACCTGGCGGGGACAATAGGAGCACCAACGCTCACAGGACAAGGAAAAACACACTCACACAATACATGTGCACGCAGCTCCCATGCACCCCGAGGGGCTAATAACACTTAAGTATTACCTGTACCTGGTCACCTGTTCGCTGCCACCCCAACACTCACCTGCAAAAAGAAAAAATAAATGCATTAGTAATATAAAATGTGGCATTGGAGAGCATGGTTTGCCTCGCTGTTCCCTGTATACCACCTCATCAGCGTTATAGCTGTTATGTAATATTTAATGCATGTGGTGTGGCGCTAAGTAATAAAACTGTCATGTGATCCAACGCAGTAACGTGCCGTTTCACAGTAATAAAAAGAATAGGTTCTGGTGGTGGCATCAGTGTGCGGGGTGTGCAAGCGGGCTTGGCAACCCAGGCAGATCTCCACCACTGGTTATGCGAGTCTGCATACCAGCCATGTAATGCTCAATATAAATTACATTTTGGGGCAATTTGAACTTTTTTGTATCCTAATTAAGTAGTACATGTATTATATTACCTCGATGTACTGGGAAGTACACATAGTGCTAACACAAGCGTGAATAAAATGCATAGATTGAATTAATACTTAAAACTCTATATTTCACATATATATTGTTTTTCCCATTACTTATCAAAAACACAAATTATGAAAAGTTGGCCATCCTCTGACACCAAACTGTTGGCATAGGAAGCACACTTCTGTGAGTGCAACTCCTACGACAAGACGCACAGCGGCAGGGTAGATCCTGGGTCCACTACCTTCACCCCAGCCTATCACGTACTAGCTAAGAATGCCTTCGTCTTATCTCTGCCTCACACGTCCTCACGCCTTGGCCCTAACTCACACACAGGAAAAATCATGTGAATGTATACAAAAAGGCCTTCCCTCCAATCGACACCATCACCTGCCCTCCAGCCGTCCATTTCCCGTCTCATCTCCGCCTGGCAAAAACCGGGCCTCAGCCTCCCAACCCCGCGCCCCTAAGTCGCAAAGTCATCCTTGCCCCGCCCCATCAAGCCAAGCCTCGCACCCACCGCCCACCGACTGTTCAACTTGAAGGTAGTCATGTTCGCTCCCCCTCGTTGCTTCCTGTGAATTATTGACTGTCTGTCCTCGGAGGGTCAACGCTGTCCTTCCCTGCCACTGGAGGACTGTCGCCATAGATGTCACGCAGTCAATGAGCCGGTGTGCTGTTAAAATACAGGGCGACGAGGCTTTTTACTTTCTCAAGGTGACAGAGCTCCTCCCTGTCTTGGTCATCTCCTTTAGTGACCTCATGCCACTGGAATTCCATCATCGTGGAAACCAGGAGCCGAGATTTACTTGGAAAGGCTTCAGATCAGGTCAAGGTCAGCCATTCCACCTCGCGTCCGCAGATCCGGCAGCCTCGTCCTTGGGGTTGAGGAGTGAGGCCAAAGATTAGGGAGGGGAGTCCAGGCACGCAATCTGTTCTGGTTAAAGAGTGGAGTGAAATGGGAGAGGGAAAGGCGTGCTGGCGGTGCATTCCGGCAGCCGTTATGACACTTCCTTCACGATTGTGTAGCAACAGGAGGCACACACTCTTTTAATTGAACACTAATAACTACCGGACTCACTCAACGGTAGAGGTTGTGGTGCTTGTGTGATAGAAGAGTGTTGACTGTCCTGTCCAGTGAGTGTGCCCTTCATGCATACTGTACCACTGCTGCCCCGCCTTCACTACGGACCTCGACCTTGAGTGCTGCCCCGCCTTGACTAGGGGACTCAATTTGAGTGCTGTCCCGCCTTGACTAGGGGAATCGATTTGAGTGCTGCCCCGCCTTGACTAGGGGACTCGATTTGAGTGCTGCCCCGCCTTGACTAGGGGACTCGATTTGAGTGCTGTCCCGCCTTGACTAGGGGACTCGATTTGAGTGCTGTCCCGCCTTGACTAGGGGACTCGATTTGAGTGCTGTCCCGCCTTGACTAGGGGACTCGATTTGAGTGCTGTCCCGCCTTGACTAGGGGACTCGATTTGAGTGCTGTCCCGCCTTGACTAGGGGACTCGATTTGAGTGCTGCCCCGCCTTGACTAGGGGACTCGATTTGAATGCTGCCCCGCCTTGACTAGGGGACTCGATTTGAGTGCCCCGCCTTGACTAGGGGACTCGATTTGAGTGCTGTCCCGCCTTGACTAGGGGACTCGATTTGAGTGCTGCCCCGCCTTGACTAGGGGACTCGATTTGAGTGCCCCGCCTTGACTAGGGGACTCGATTTGAGTGCTGTCCCGCCTTGACTAGGGGACTCGATTTGAGTGCTGTCCCGCCTTGACTAGGGGACTCGATTTGAGTGCTGTCCCGCCTTGACTAGGGGACTCGATTTGAGTGCTGTCCCGCCTTGACTAGGGGACTCGATTTGAGTGCTGCCCCGCCTTGACTAGGGGACTCGATTTGAGTGCTGTCCCGCCTTGACTAGGGGACTCGATTTGAGTGCTGCCCCGCCTTGACTAGGGGACTCGATTTGAGTGCTGTTCCGCCTTGACTAGGGGACTCGATTTGAGTGCCCCGCCTTGATTAGGGGACTCGATTTGAGTGCTGTCCCGCCTTGACTAGGGGACTCGATTTGAGTGCTGTCCCGCCTTGACTAGGGGAATCGATTTGAGTGCTGCCCCGCCTTGACTAGGGGACTCGATTTGAGTGCTGTCCCGCCTTGACTAGGGGACTCGATTTGAGTGCTGTCCCGCCTTGACTAGGGGACTCGATTTGAGTGCTGCCCCGCCTTGACTAGGGGACTCGATTTGAGTGCTGCCCCGCCTTGACTAGGGGACTCGATTTGAGTGCTGTCCCGCCTTGACTAGGGGACTCGATTTGAGTGCTGCCCCGCCTTGACTAGGGAACTCGATTTGAGTGCTGTCCCGCCTTGACTAAGGGACTCGATTTGAGTGCTGCCCCGCCTTGACTAGGGGACTCGATTTGAGTGCTGTCCCGCCTTGACTAGGGGACTCGATTTGAGTGCTGTCCCGCCTTGACTAGGGGACTCGATTTGAGTGCTGTCCCGCCTTGACTAGGGGACTCGATTTGAGTGCTGTCCCGCCTTGACTAGGGGACTCGATTTGAGTGCTGTCCCGCCTTGACTAGGGGAATCGATTTGAGTGCTGCCCCGCCTTGACTAGGGGACTCGATTTGAGTGCTGTCCCGCCTTGACTAGGGGAATCGATTTGAGTGCTGTCCCGCCTTGACTAGGAGACTCGATTTGAGTGCTGCCCCGCCTTGACTAGGGGACTCGATTTGAGTGCTGTCCCGCCTTGACTAGGGGACTCGATTTGAGTGCTGTCCCGCCTTGACTAGGGGACTCGATTTGAGTGCTGCCCCGCCTTGACTAGGGAACTCGATTTGAGTGCCCCGCCTTGACTAGGGGACTCGATTTGAGTGCTGCCCCGCCTTGACTAGTGGACTCGATTTGAGTGCTGTCCCGCCTTGACTAGGGGACTCGATTTGAGTGCTGCCCCGCCTTGACTAAGGGACTCGATTTGAGTGCTGTCCCGCCTTAACTAGGGGACTCGATTTGAGTGCTGCCCCGCCTTGACTAGGGGACTCGATTTGAGTGCTGCCCCGCCTTGACTAGGGGACTCGATTTGAGTGCTGTCCCGCCTTGACTAGGGGACTCGATTTGAGTGCTGCCCCGCCTTGACTAGGGGACTCGATTTGAGTGCCCCGCCTTGACTAGGGGACTCGATTTGAGTGCCCCGCCTTGACTAGGGGACTCGATTTGAGTGCTGCCCCGCCTTGACTAGGGGACTCGATTTGAGTGCTGTCCCGCCTTGACTAGGGGACTCGATTTGAGTGCTGTCCCGCCTTGACTAGGGGACTCGATTTGAGTGCTGTCCCGCCTTGACTAGGGGACTCGATTTGAGTGCTGTCCCGCCTTGACTAGGGGACTCGATTTGAGTGCTGTCCCGCCTTGACTAGGGGACTCGATTTGAGTGCTACCCCGCCTTGACTAGGGGACAGGATTTGAGTGCTGCCCCGCCTTGACTAGGGGACTCGATTTGAGTGCTGCCCCGCCTTGACTAGAGGACTCGATTTGAGTGCTGCCCCGCCTTGACTAGGGGACTCGATTTGAGTGCTGCCCCGCCTTGACTAGGGGACTCGATTTGAGTGCTGCCCCGCCTTGACTAGGGGACTCAATTTGAGTGCTGTCCCGCCTTGACTAGGGGACTCGATTTGAGTGTTACCCCGCCTTGACTAGGGGACTCGATTTGAGTGCTGCCCCGCCTTGACTAGGGGACTCGATTTGAGTGCTGCCCCGCCTTGACTAGGGGACTCGATTTGAGTGCTGTCCCGCCTTGACTAGGGGACTCGATTTGAGTGCTGCCCCGCCTTGACTAGGGGACTCGATTTGAGTGCTGCCCCGCCTTGACTAGGGGATTCGATTTGAGTGCTGTCCCGCCTTGACTAAGGGACTCGATTTGAGTGCTGTCCCGCCTTGACTAGGGGACTCGATTTGAGTGCTACCCCGCCTTGACTAGGGAACTCGATTTGAGTGCTGCCCCGCCTTGACTAGGGGACTCGATTTGAGTACTGTCCCGCCTTGACTAGGGGACTCGATTTGAGTGCTGTCCCGCCTTGACTAGAGGACTCGATTTGAGTGCCCCGCCTTGACTAGGGGACTCGATTTGAGTGCCCCGCCTTGACTAGGGGACTCGATTTGAGTGCCCCGCCTTGACTAGGGGACTCGATTTGAGTGCCCCGCCTTGACTAGGGGACTCGATTTGAGTGCCCCGCCTTGACTAGGGGACTCGATTGAGTGCCCCGCCTTGACTAGGGGACTCGATTTGAGTGCCCCGCCTTGACTAGGGGACTCGATTTGAGTGCCCCGCCTTGACTAGGGGACTCGATTTGAGTGCCCCGCCTTGACTAGGGAATTCGATTTGAGTGCCCCGCCTTGACTAGGGGACTCGATTTGAGTGCCCCGCCTTGACTAGGGGACTCGCCTTAAGTTCTCCGCTTTGGCTCCCTGGCTCACCGTCTGGCCCTGAAAGGTTCTCTGGGGACTCGGGATGCCAGGCCGTGGCATGATTGTGTGGCGCCATGATGGCCGCCGCCCCAGTGGCTCGCACCTCCACCCGGCAGCTGTGTATGAACCACAACTCTTAACCTCTCCCCACTCTAGGCCCTTTCCGACCACAAGACCACAGTGGTGCCTTACAGAGCGGCACCCGGCTGACACCACACTTCCGCCCAACACGATGAGAGAGGCCGCCGCTACTCACTCGATCCATCGTTCTTACTCTCGAGTTTTGCGTCCACTCTCTGCCTTCCCTTAACAACAGGACGGACCAGCGCTTGGCGGGCTGGTACACCTCGTTGAGTTAAATACGATTTTTTGTAAGGGATCAATTTGTATCAAAACTATCATAAAGAAAAGTATTTTGTACGAGAAAACTATCTCCATTTGCTCAACAAAAAGTGCAAGTGAAATGAATAAATAAAACCTCTGAAACTAAATAGAGTAAAAGTAAATGTACGAATACCGGATGTGTTATTTGATATTTTCCCCTTGACGGCAGAGAGGACAGAAGGGGTCCTCGTCAGGTCCAGTGAGAGGAAGGCGCGACACACTCGTGCACACGGCCACGGCCACTCCAGCCACCGAGCAGCGGCGTGTCGGAGGGTCAAGGTGAAGCGGTAGAAAAGCGATGCCTTGTTCAGGCCCAAACACAGACCACCAAGGTGTTGACTCCAATGACGATGATGAGGACGAGGCACCGGCAGAAGCCTTTCCCTACACCCCTCACAGCTGCCTGGCACCCACATCCGGCGGCCTCTGACCCTGCCCGGAAGCCACAAGGGGAAGGGAACCACCATGGGGTTGGGAGGAGCGGCGATAAAGTAGGCATCTAAGACGGAGGGGCGAATTTCGCTCTAGTGGGAGAAGGAAGGAAACTATCACGAGACAGGAGACGTAGTAGTCCAACAGGGTAGTTAGGATGATGCCCTTCTCAGGATGGTGCCGTGGTGGTCCCAGCCGTGGGGCGCCAACACAACACAGGATTAGTCCACTTCACTCCATTGTCATGACGCCACTTATAAACATCGAGTAACAGTGATGCCAATATATCGAAGGGACGTACCTACGTACGTCTCCCTCCTGCTTATCACAACAGGCGTCAATCAAAGAAGGGAGAAGGAAAAGTGGCAAAGAGAGAGAGAGAAAGAGAGGAGAGGTGTTAAGAAAGTATAACGGGGAATGAACGCCACACAAGGAGAATGTATGGACTGAGGAAGTGGCAGACTATACATATATTAAGGAGACAAGAAATGTTCCAGAAACAACATAGTAACGCGAACCACAGACAAGTAGCTCAGTGATCGGTTAGGGAGACAAACCCCCACACGCCCACCCACTATTGGGAGGCACCGATGTCTGGCTTGAGTGGCTTCATGCCGCCCTGCATCCCCGCGGCCTAGTGTGTCAAGGCTTACCACATCACCATCCACCCGCAGCCCCGTGGCATCCAGGCACCACACCCATACACACACTAACACAAACATCGAGCTAAAATAACTTTTATAATAGCATAATATGTGCCTTCCTGTATGCTTTTGTATAATTGTGTGTGTGTGTGTGTGTGTGTGTGTGTGTGTGTGTGTGTGTGTGTGTGTGTGTGTGTGTGTGTGTGTATGTATGTGTATGTGTGTATGTGTGTATGTGTGTGTGTGTGTGTGTGTGTGTGTGTGTTTAAGTGTGTAGGTGTCTGTGCGCGCCAATTACTCCCATCAAAAACCAATTTCAGTTCATCAGTGCCCGTGGCATCTCTCCCTCCACGTGTGTGTATGTGTGTATGTGTGTGTGTGTGTGTGTGTGTGTGTGTGTGTGTGTGTGTGTGTGTGTGTATGTGTGTGTATGTGTGTGTGTGTGTGTGTGTGTGAGAGAGAGAGAGAGAGAGAGAGAGAGAGAGAGAGAGAGAGAGAGAGAGAGAGAGAGAGAGAGAGAGAGAGAGAGAGAGAGAGAGAGAGAGAGAGAGAGAGAGAGAGAGTCGCTACCCTCTTGCGCAAACACACACACACACCCAGGATACTTTAATGGAGCGCCGGTGGGTCATTGTTTGGTAAATATGGGTTTTCCTGGTGCAGGTGTCCTTCCCCTCCCCCCTTCCTTCCCTCCCTTCACCTCAAGCCACACTATCTATGTACAAACTATACGTAAGCATCCCATCACCCCTTCACTCTCATTCACCTTAAGCCTCTCAATACATATCATTCCCATTCCCCTCCACCCGTTAATTCATTCCCTCACCCTCCTTACTCCCCTTCCTAACACCCACTGTATTCATTCGCCGACCTTCACCTCCTCCCCCTTCCCTCATACCCATTCCTGGTCATTTATACGCCTCTTCCTCACGTCCTCGTCACCTTTCATAACGGCCCTCCCTCTCTTCCTCATACCCAACATTACGTACCCAAGTTAATGGCGGGATATCGGAACCTCAAAACAGAACTGACCGTCTTCAAGAGGGAGGGAGGAAGGGAAGCGTGAAGTGATTGATGGATGGAGATTGAGAGTAAGAAAGGAGAGGAGGAGGAAGGATGGAGGAAGGTATGTGAGAAGGGTGAGGGATGAGGAAAGGAAGGAGGAATAGGGTGTGTGGCTGGTCGTCTCTTAACCGGAAACCCCACCTCTCCCAACGGCGGGGCGGGGCGGGGTGTGGTGGGGCGGAGCGGGGAGGGGCGGTGCCCCCTGCCACGCACCACGTCTGCTCCACCACTGAGGCCGCACACACACACACACACACACACACACACACACACACACACACACACACACACACACAGTTTCATAATAAAATAGAAAACTCAGGAAAAATAAAAATAAGTAAGCGTTAGGAAAGAAGGAAGGAGATAACGAGCCATTATCACCGTAGCCATATTTTGCGTAACCACACGAGCAGGAAGGAAGATGCTGCGGTCACCACTAAAGAAGATGGGAGCGGGAAGGCCATCAAGATGCAATGTGGTGCACTGCCTTCCCCCGTGGCCTGCCCCACACACCCACGGCACCACCTCGCTCATCAACACACGCGGCCAAACACTCCACCGTCTGAACTAAAGGGGCGAGAGAGGAGGAAGAGGACGCTAGAAACTATGATATAGGTCGTTTATTTTCCGAAGAAAATTGGGAATTTCTTAAGCACAACCATGGAACCTTTCTCTACGTGAAGGGGAAGGAAAGGAGAAGGTGGAGGGGGAGAAGGGAGGTGGGCTGGGTGAGACTCACAACTCCCCATCCCTCAGCACCATTTCGCCACCTCCGCCCTGCCCCGTCCCATCCTACGGGCAGGGAGTGACGCCAGGCGAGGCTACGTAGCAAGACTGGGTGCGCCTCTCCTTCACCAAGGCTCCATTCCATTATGTTTTGCACGCGTCTTGATATGGATAAAGAAAACATTTCTTCAGCCTCCCTGGCATGCAAGCGACGCTCCCTCCACCGCCACTCCCTCTGAGCCTCTAAGAAGGAATAACTGGAATGCATTTACTGCAGGAAGAACGTAAGCACTCAACATTATACTAAGGAAGCCATTTGTTATGCTCTCACGCGAACGCGGTATATTTTTATCAAGGGTTAAGCGATAATGAAGTGTGAGTCAGGTGATAGGGATGACAGTGGTAGTGGTATGACGTGAGTTTGTTACGTGTACTCATGTGTAGCTTCTTTACATAACGCAAGGACCACAACAACCCCTTATACCTTCACCTGACACACCCCTACACCAGCACCTCATCCCCAATCTCACTCCTCATGCATACCTTCACCATTTCTTACTTGAGCCTCTACACTACACCGTGCGCCCCGTCACACCCATACCAGCCCCCAACCCTACCTGTCACCCGCACTAAAGCAACCTTGACCCCCGCTTCCCCAACACACTTCATCTGGTAACATGACCTTTCCGTCAAGCCGACATTTCATGCACGATACTGATTGTTTTTCCGCACGCCAGCCTTGACCTTGTATGAACCTGACTTACCTCGCCCCTAAAATGCTCTGCCCTACCCCTCCTACCAAGACACCCCCCCCAGCACCCCCCATCCCGTCATACCCCGCGACGCACAACACGAACAACGAAAAGAAAGATCAAATGTATACGAAATGCGGAGAAAACGGATCAAAAATAAACTGATGACGAGTGAGAAAAAAATATGAAATCGCGTCCTGGAGGAAAGAGTGAAGAAAAAAAAAAAAAAAAAAAAAAAAAAATTAATAAAGGAATAAAAGAAAACGCATAAAAATTTAATATAAAACAATGCAAAACAACGCAACGGTGACATATATGAAAAAATATATATATTGCATGTAAGAAAGAGAAGAAAATAAATAAAAACAGTAAAACGGCGACACACACATCATATATATATATATATATATATATATATATATATATATATATATATATATATATATATATATATATATATATATATAAACACTATAGGTGACAAAAAAAAATTAAATAAATAAATAAATAAAAAATAAAAAATAAAATAAAATAAATAAAATAAAATCCTTCACACAATCAACACAAACAGATACCATCATCGGACCACACACACAATCATCACATGTACTTCCATCATCAATCACAACTCGACACAACAGAAGCAGTTTTTGACATCAACGTTGAAATTCCGCTAGTAAAGAGCCAACCCACGAGGCACAGCGAGGAAGGGAGGAGGGCAAGGAAGGGGAGAAAAAGATGGCAGGGAGGGCAGAGAGGAGAGAAGAGGCAGGGGAAGGGAAGGAAGGGGCAGGGGAGGGAAGGGCATGGCGAACAGAAGCCGCCATTGTGAGCTTTGGCAGCGGATGTGCGGCTGGGCACCAGACACACCACACCACTGTCCTTTATGCTCCCTACGGACGGACGGACGGACTCTAAGGGCCGGGCATCGGGTTAACGAAATACGAAGAAGGAACCATTAGCGTTAGTAACACACAAACAACAACAAAACATAAGAACATATGAAAATATGAAGGCTGCATGAGGCCAGTCGATCTACTCAAGGCAGATGGAATGACAACAACAACAATAACAAAAATAATGATAATAATAATAATAATAATAATAATAATAATAATGATAAGAACAACAATAAATGTCTCGTGACTCCCTTCTTCCCACCCTCCTCTGACACACTCTTGAGCCTCTACATTGCACCCACCCTTCAATGATCACTCACTTAAGTCAAGCAGTCCCTTCATGGCTGACTCATGCCTTTCACTTCTTTCCTCGATTGAGTCCAGCGCGTGATCCTCCAGACCATCGTAAATTGTACACATAGACAGGGGGAGTGAGAGGAGAAGACAGAGAAAGGGGAACACACATACACACACACCCACACACACGCAGAGGGGGACACTCGGAGGTCAATGGATGGAAAGATGGGTACACAGGGGGAAAGTGAAAGTAGAAGACACAGAAAGGGGGACTCACAGGGGAACACACACACACACACACACACACATAGGGGGACACTCACCTGGAGGAAGCAGTCCATCACGCCGCCACAGGCCACCATCCTCCCCACCGGCCGTCCGCCTCCTCACTACAGCATCGCCACACTCCCCCTCACCTCTATGGCTTCACTACTTAATCAACCTTCCCCTCTACTACGCTCAAGGGCGGGGGCGGAGGGTGAGTGAGGGTGGGCGCGACACACACACACACACACACACTCTCTCCTCGGCAGGGTAAGGAAGGTTGAGACGTGCACGTGTCCGTTTTCTTCCGTCACGGTGTCACTTCCACTTGTTTCTATCAGTCTGTTTACGTTTTTTTTGTTGTAGTTTTTTTTTCTATGTCGATGAGAGGGTTGTGGGCGTGACGGTACACTGACGCGGGCAAGGCTGGATTGATGCTGGCTGGCTGTCTGTATGTCTGTCTGTCTACCTTATTCCTGCTGCGCAAAATACACAAGTGGGTCAGGATAACACTTTTTTTTTTCTTTTTTTTTTCCTTTCCATATATACAGATTTATAGATAGTTTTTCATTTTCTTTTTCCATCGGCGTTAGGGAAGCTCAACCCCCCCCCCCCCCCCCACACACACACACATACACACACTTTCCTAACATCCGCCTCACTCAACATTAAACGGTTAACGAAAATGTAAATCACAACAAATGAAGTGAAAAAAATACAGTGAAAACAGAGGCTTTCAAACGCCACATCCGGCCTTCTGTACGTGTTAGATGGGGTAGGGAAATGATGGTGGGGAAGGGGGTGGAGGGGGAGAGGAGACAGGGAATGTAAGGTGGTGTGGTGTGGTGTGGTGGGAGGGGGACGATGAGAGAAAGGAGAAAGGAGAAAGGGAAATGGGCGAGCTAGGAAATGAAGGGGAAGAGAGGAAGGAGAGAGAGGGGGAGAAGACAGAGAAGTAGGTACGAGGGAGGAAGAGGGGAAATAGAGGGAGGGTAAGTGAGGAGGGGAGGAGAGGGGAAACAGCAACTGGCTCCCCGGAAGTGACTAGGACTGATGCCTATTGATGGTGCAGGATGAGAGAGAGAGAGAGAGAGAGAGAGAGAGAGAGAGAGAGAGAGAGAGAGAGAGAGAGAGAGAGAGAGAGAGAGAGAGAGAGAGAGAGAGAGAGAGAGAGAGAGAGAGAGAGAGAGAGAGAGAGAGAGGGAGAGAGAGAGAGAGAGAGATTTCACAACTGATAGATGGGTGGGGAGGGGGGGGTGAGTGGTGGTGGTGGTAAGCTTGGCAGGGGAGAGTGGCTGGTGGCAGGGGTATAACAAGATCTATACTTGCTTTGTATTACACTCTGCCACACCCACACACGCCCACATCCTGTCCCGCCCGCTCGCCCACGCCCGCACCCTGCTATACTGAATCATGCTGACTCCTCTTGCCACACACACACACACACACACACATAGACAAGCACTGCAGTCCATCAGCTTTACTATCATGGCAAGGAAGTAACAAAACGGTGTGTGTGTGTGTGTGTGTACCGTCGATCAGTGACCAAGCAATCACATTCCATCTGCTGACAATGCGGGATCTCTCTCTCTCTGTTACACACACACACACACACACACACACACACACACACACACAGAAGCGTTACCTCAGCAACCACACGGATCTGAGGGAGGAAGTGCG
>JAXIVD010004595.1:0-2500 GCA_036785275.1 Cancer borealis | reverse complement strand
GAAAGTAGCAGGAGGCCGCGTCTGCCATTGTACAGAGTGAGTGGTTACACTTAGCCAGCGTGACACACACACTCCGCTACACCTACGTTAGTGTCCACTTTCCCCTAAGTGAACATGGGCTTCAACGTGAATGGCTGCCACCTCGAAGAATCGAACCCCGGACTTATCAGGTATGGGTGTATCGGGTTAACCATTAACAGTCACAGCGGAGTGAGCCATTAAGGATGTTTCATTACTACTGCCTAAACACGATGGGAGGTGCGGCACCCTCCTTCCACTCCCTCTATGCAGTGTTTCCAACGTGTAGCATTACTCGCACACTGAGTGAAGGACTCGACGTAGCATTGTACAAGTTTTCCATTACAGTGGTGTGGTTCACAATTACGTCACCTTGGTAGCTGCGGGACCCGTCACAGTTTCTGCCACCCTGTCCATCAACTAGCAGCCAGGCCAAACCGGATGTGGGGGGTCGGGGCTGGGCTGGCAGGATGGCGCTCTAAAACTGAACTTAACTCAACTGCACACGGGATGTATATTCAAGATTGGAAGAGCCACCCTGATCCTGATCGGCCGTGCTGGTGATGATAGTTATGATGCCTGTTGGACACACCTTGCAAACACCCAGAACAATGAGAAAGGAACAGTCCCATTCTCCCAGCTGATTGATGATGTTGTGAGGAGGAGCCAATGTAGTACAACGGTACAATTTGCTAGTGGAACCATGCAGGCCAGGATGCCTGAAACATTATGAGACTCTCAAGGGATCATCGGCCACCCTTCTGGTCAAGGGGGTGGAAGAGGCTGTGAATGAATATAGTGAGGAGTTCTAGAGAGGGAGGCCTGACAGTTGCGATAACAGTAATTGTGCGGGATTGTATACCTATTACTGGCCAGGTAATAATGATGGTGCTTGTCTCAAGGGAGTACCAACAAATGTCTCCAGTAGACGGCAACTTTAGATCGATAGTGTGATTGATGGTGCCAAGGATGAACCATTAAGTTTTATGTTTGATCACAGTGCCATGTCCCTACTGATGCACGAGTGTGTGATCCTGATGATGCAGAAGTGTTTGACGCCATTCACTATATCAGTATAAGTGACTTGTCGCCACTCTTTGGTGGCGAGTTGTGCGTCGGTCCCCGAGGCCCTGTTGCTGGGAACATCAATAGTTCACTAATGCTGAACCTGTGATGTTCTAGACGGTAGAAAACCATTGGTTCCTGGTTCCAGAGGCCTGAGTTTCAAAGGTGAACTTGATCCATGAGTATAAGGTTACAAAGGACAATGATCACATCCTTATTAGTACTTGTTGGAAGAGTCTGCACAACGGAAGGGATCTGTGTGTGCTCACTTATTTGTGACTGACCAGATTCGTTATTGCAACACTCAAGCTGCATATACAGACTAAAATAATCCTAATTATTCAAGAATCTACTGCACAAGCTGAAGGATGTGACTAGTACTCGAATAGGACAAGCATCTGATTGTGCAAGTACAACGAGACAACTTTTGGTGGTGATGGTTACAGTAAGTTGATCAATCCCGCCGAGGGTTGTCCTGAGTGGATGGTGTCTGCCTGGACCCTGGTCTCAAGAATCAAGACACCAGGTGATTGAAGTAGCACGCTGCCCGGCGTAGGCTCCTCATTAATTATTATGGTCACACACACACACACACACACACACACAGGGAGGAATGCTGCTCCCCCCTTTTGCTGCCGGACTATGAGGTAATAACTTTGAATTACGTCCGTATCTTCTTTCTGTCGAGTGAACAGAACTTCATCCTCCCTTCTTCCCCGGCACACACACACACACACACAAAAAAAAAAAAAAAAAAAAAAAAAAAAAAAAAAAAAAAAAAAAAAAAAAATATATATATATATATATATATATATATATATATATATATATATATATATATATATATATATATATATATATATATATATATATCAACAACAAAATTAACGAATAAATAAATAAAATAAATAAATAATAACAACTAAACAAACACGAAATAGTATTCCCTTCCGCTTCTAACACAGGAAGAAAGATAATACTTATTCATACAGTTTCACTGAGTGCCGTAATCTTCCAACACTTCCTAGCCCACATCTGTCGCTACTTTCCCTGCCTTCTGTACTCCTTCCCTTTCTAGGACCTTTAGTACAACACTTGTAATAACAGACAAACTAGATCTTGGACTGGACTCGTATCTCACCTTCCCGGACTTGGGGTGTGTCGTTCATGTCGCTACAAACTGACGCCGTGTAAATCCTTGCCACCTCTTGCCTCATCACCAACATGTTTTTCCATGAAGTGTCGTAGGAAATTCCTGTGCCTTTACCACACCGTCACTGTGTTATCGCAGCGTCACGGCCTGCAAGGTGGCACCAACAAGTGTGGTTATGACTACCGCCTTAATCTCTGCTACGGGTTATCAGACAAGGAAAGTCCATGCAGAGCGCCTGGCTTGAAAATCTATTCAGGTTAATTC
>JAXIVD010004594.1:25000-27500 GCA_036785275.1 Cancer borealis | reverse complement strand
ACTGTACGCCAGAGAATTAAAGACATGAGTCAGGACATAACAATCCAAGTTGTCAGCGAGATGAAACAGAGTCCTGCAAAAATCAGCATGCAAATCGATGAATCAACTGACGTTTCAAACCACAGTCAATTGCTTGTATTTGTACGCTATGTACATGAAAGGTGCATCAAGGAAGAGTTTTTATTATGTGAACGACTTGAAACAACAACCAAAGCAGTTGACGTATTCAGGCTGATCCAATTGTTCTTTGATCACCATGAGTTAGCATAGGATTTGATTGGGTTTATTTGTACGGATGGAGCTCCAGCCATGATTGGCAAAAAATCTGGATTCGTTGCTATGGTCAAGGAGAAAGCTCCACATGTGCTCACCACACACTGTGTTCTACATCGCCAAGCTCTGGCATCTAAAACATTGCCAAAGAAACTTAAAGAAGTGATGGGAGTAGTTGTGCAAACAGTCAACTATATTCGTGGACGTGCATTGAATCATCGGCTTTTTCAAAAATTCTGTGATGAGATTGGAGCGAAACACAGTGTGTTACTGTACCAAACAGAGGTACGATGGCTGAGTCGTGGTCGTGTTTTCGCACGTGTGGTGGAAATGCGGGATGAAATTCTCGAATTACTCAAGCATCAACAATCCCCCCTAGCAAATAATTTTGAAAATGAAAATGTTATTGTTAGCCTGGGATATTTGGCTGATATTTTCAGTCTCCTCAATGGCTTGGACATATCAATGCAGGGAAGAGATGTGGACATTATTCAAGCCAGGGGAAAAGTTGTCGCATTTACAAGGAAATTACCTATCTGGAGTCGCCGTGTTGAAAGCGAAAACCAGGCAAACTTTCCAATTCTTGACAATATCCTTATTGAAGATGGTAAAACAATGCCTGTAGAAATACTTCAAGAAGTCAAGAACCATCTGGAAGCCCTAAGTACAAATTTTGAGGGTTACTTCTCAGATATTGATGATCCGTTTGGATCCAAAACTCTTTCTCGTTTGATATATCAAGACTGAGAGACAGTGATTCAGCAATGGATGATTTCATTGACTTCCAAGAAGATCCAAGAAAAAAAGCAGATTTTGAAAGGGCTGGAATGAATGTCAAACAGTTTTGGTGTGAGCAAATCGCACCTTACCCAAACTTGGCAATGAGGGCATTGAAGGTTTTGGTTCCCTTCACAACTACCTATCTCTGTGAAACAGGATTTTCTGCATTATTAAATCTGAAATCAAAGTGGAGAAATCGTCTTGATGTGCCAGATAACATGCGAGTAGCTTTGTCAGTAACTGTACCCCGATTCCATGTTTTGATTGCAGAAAAAACAACAAATATCTCACTAGATAAGTAAGAGTTTGTTATGTAGTCGAGATATTGAAAAAAGGATGTTTTCTTCTTTTGTGTAATTATTGTAATTCTTATTATGAGCCAACTGTGAGAAATAAAGAACCTGATTTATAATCTGAAGCAGGTGGATTAAAGTTACATAGTAAAATACTGGTAGATGTTTGTATATTTGTCATTACTCATTTTTTATTTTGCTTTTTGTAAATAAATATGATAAAAATTATAAATGTTTTATATTTTTTTTTATGTTCTATTCCTAGCTATCCATATATAAAGTAAATTCAAGCTATTGACATCTATGGAAGTTATACTGTCAGCTAATAGGACTGGTGATCATTATTTTGACAGTCAAGTTGACTCAAGTGAAGGGGGTATGGGACCATATTGGGCAATCCATTGGGGGTCTGGAATCATCAAAAGGTTAAGTTAAAGTAGTGATTTACTTTAATTATTTTTATACCATCCACTATGGATTCTGACTTAACTAAACAAGTTTACGTTAACCTTGCCATGTGAAGAGGATCATGTTCGTCTGACTGATGCAGACGTAAAAAGGCGACGGAACGAGGAAATAAACACGAAAACCTTAGACGTTGACAACAAAGTGCTGGTGTGATGGCGTCCTTTTAGTAGCTTGATGAAAAATACAAGCCGGGTCTCATTGCACTGTCAAAGAATTTGTTGGAGAATATGGTGGTCAAGTTTTTTTTGACGGGATTTTAATGTTTTACACTGCACCATAGAAGGCGTGAGTGTATTCCACTGCCTAACATCGTCATTAGTAAAGTAGCATTTATTGCAATTAAGTTAAATATACCTACATCTTAGTGCTATCAATCCATCTATCTAATTAGGAATGCATGTAGAATAGTGTAAAAAGAAGAAGAGTATATCTTAAGAGAGCATGCTGTGACTGCTCTTTTGTGTTAGTGAGACACGAAAAGAAACGGTCAGGAATGGCACGGGAAGGGTCAGCAGCAGGCTTGCAGCGCCCTTTCACCTCCCAGTGTGTACCATCCTGGGAGTAATTGAAATCGAATTGCAGATGTCTAACTGCCATTTTAATATTCAAATTAAATAACAAATATGAAAATAAAATCATACAGGCTTACACATCAGCATCAGCCTACGATGATGAATATGTAGAAG
>JAXIVD010004594.1:0-15000 GCA_036785275.1 Cancer borealis | reverse complement strand
CGTATGGGCGACGCCTAGGCCTCGCTTCGGGGAGCGGTGCCCCCTTGCAACAGGTTTGGAACTGGTTTAGTGATCGGTTCATAAGTTCAGGAAGTGGACTGACAGGTCATCATAAGTTCACTGCTTCTTCTAATTCCAGGCCTCCAGTCAGCTTCTCTCCTCCCCCGCACCTCCAGCCCTTCCACCCACTCCTCCCACTTCTCCTCCTCCTCCTCCTCCTTTTCCTCCTCCTTCCGTCACCTGTCTTACATGGTTGCCTATTCCAAGTCCTGAGCAGCGAGACATCACATCATTTCAACCAACACGTCCTAAGTCCCGTGATTGGCGTCACATAATGAAAACCTTCCCTATATGTATCTTCCTCCTTCCCCTTCCCGATGACCCACGTGTCCCTGAAGCCCCACGCGTAGGTGTTGCTGTTCTCTCCCCTCGGAATACGCGGCCAAGCAACAAAGTGACGAGAATGTGTGTTATGGATGTCGTGTAACTGCTCCTGTCGTGTTGCCGATGCAAAGTCTGATGTACCTGCAGTTAGTGAAGCACTTTATCACACTCCTTCGTCAGTAGCCATGTGTTTGATGCATGTATATAGTGCCTGTGCTTGTTATATTATAGCGATGTCTGGTGGTAGGTGGCACTCATGGCCACTATAGGTCGATACGCAACCCCGCCAGCGTGGTGTCACGGGAGGGGATTGGGCGAGGGGAAGACGGGACGGCGACCAATCAATACTAGGCAGCCGGTGCTCCACGCGACCCTCCGTGACACGCAATTTGGAATTTAAACTTTGATTTTTACTCATGAACCTGTGAAGCAAGACAGGCGTGTGTTGAGCCTGACAGAAGGGCGTGATAGGGCCAGGCGAAGAAGCGCTCTTTGGATCCAGAGCGTGAGAGGAAACTGGTGCGCCTCGATTTACTATACTCCATTGGGCAACCTTTCTCCCCTCAGATGTCCCCGTTTTCTGTGGCGTGAGGGGAAGCCTGTACCCTGCTGTTTATGTTACACTGTTGGATGTTTTTGACAATCCTGGAATGAAAGTAGGCAAGCGTGATTCCAGTTCTCAGTTCCAGAAAATCGATTCATAGAATTTTCGTGACCTGAGATTGGCTAAGAAGCACGTGGAAGAGCCTGTTTGGCCTGTTTTCAGTTCTATGATTGGTTCTTCAGCTGATGACGAATCATTCCTGGAAGGTTCCAACGGTTCATTGGTGGCAAATATCATGACGTCATGTATTCCTGGAACCCATTTTTGCTTCTCATTGGCTGTGGTCTGCTGACGTCAGAGTTTCTAGTAGTGAACGCTGCACTACAATTGGTTATGGAAAGGTGACGTCATGGATTCCAGTAGAGATATCTTGGTTGGGATTGGCTGTGAGGTTGTGACGTCATTGTGAGGGGAGACTGGCTTTACTTGTTGCTCTGGTGGCGTTGCTTCTGTGGCGCACGTGATTTGTGTAGGTGAAATGGAGAAAAAACGTTGTCCTTGTTAAAATTACATGTTGCATATTTGAGAGAGAGAGAGAGAGAGAGAGAGAGAGAGAGAGAGAGAGAGAGAGAGAGAGAGAGAGAGAGAGAGAGAGAGAGAGAGAGAGAGAGAGAGAGAGAGAGAGAGAGAGAGAGAGAGAGAGAGAGAGAATGCTTGTGACTTACTTTCAAGGTTACACACAGCTGAACGATGAGAGGTCAGACCACATCAATATCCGAAATAACCCAAGCATCAAGTATTCTGAGGGCATAGAGAAGGAACTCCAACACAACACCGTAAAGGGAGTTGCACCAATGTACTGTGAAGGTTGGTTTTCAACTGTAAACATTTCAACGACAAGAGTTGTCGTTGCAACACTTAAGCACAAGATCGTTGGTCAGTAACCTTGCCGTCAGGAGGGAAGACGGAAAGTGTCAGTGATGCAGGAAGGTAAGAAATCAGGAAATGCACTCCCCCTCCCATGGAAACGTCCTGGGAGTCCCCCATCCCCACCACGGAGAGTTTGAGGAGTGTGTTGAAGCGGGAGATTGAGATCAAGATCAGCCTTACAAAAGGGTGCTAAAAGAAGAAAAAAAATCAAAATAAATGTGTTGCTTCGAATTATTCAGGAAACTTTGAAGCTTACCATTGACTACAAGTGTTACCGAGCGCGGAAGAAATTTCTCGTAACTAACCGCCAGAGGAAGAAGATTTATTATACAAAGAAGTGCAAATATTGATCAATGGATAAATGCCGTATTGTTTTATGAAGTGGTGTGAGCATTTCTTTTGTGCGACTGGCGGAGGCCACGACTGTCAACCAGGCTCAGTGAGTCGCGGTACACGCAACACACCACAACACACCCATAATTAAATGGTGTGGGAATGCTTTTCTGATCATGATGTTGGGTATTTTGTTATTATTTAAATTTTACAAATACGAAAAAGAGGTCTATCAAGAACTTATAAAATGATAACCTGAAAATGTTTTTCGATGCTAGCAACACATCTTCAAGACGTAACTCGTGGTATTAATCAGTGACTTCATAAATATGACATCATGATAATAGAGGATTAACCTGATGAAGAAGGCTTCTCAATCACACTAAAACGAAAGATAAATCGGTCCGTATAATCTAAATTAAACAAAAAATAACGTAATGGGAACATCTTTTCTTGTAAGACAGTTGGGTTTCGGGTGGTCATGGTAACAGCATGGCCGTTTTTACTAAGAAGTCCTATGAGGTTCTTACAAGTCAACAGTACAAACTACGGCAACAATAAACAATTCTATGGGTCAACCATGAGCTCAGAATCGCCGCCGGAACCAAGCGGTGGCTTTTGATGCTTAATCAATTGCACCCTACTAATTATATTGCATTGTGTGTGTGTGTGTGTGTCTGTGTGTGTGTGTGTGTGTGTGTGTGTGTATGTGTGTGTGTGTGTGTGTGTGTGTGTGTGTGTGTGTGTGTGTGTGTGTGTGTGTGTGTGTGTGTGTGTGTGTGTGTGTGTGTGTATAAGAGAGTGTAAGGGGTTGAAGGCAGTCAGTTAGAGGAGGAGAATCAATAAGACGAAAGGCTTTTGACTCAACCTTGTTTAGCAACTCTGTGTGCGTGAGGGCCCCCCAACACGTGAGATGTGTACTCCATACAGGGATGGATGAGGCCCCTGTACAGAGTCAGTAACTGGTAGGGGAAGAAAAACTGGTGGAATCTACACAGGACGCTTCTTGGAAGGTGATTTAGCAAGAGAAGAGATATGCGACTTCCAGTTAAGAGATTTAGTAAAGGATAGGCCAAAGATGTTCAGTGTAGAAGAAGGGGACAGGTGTGTGTCATTGAACTAGAGAGTATAGTTGTCTGGAAGATTTTGTCGAAAAATAGATAAATAAAGGAAGTGAGTTTTTGAGGCATTGAACAACGCAAGGTTTTCTCTTTCCCAATCTGTTGCGTACGTAGATGCAACAGCAATTATCTGAGATGACGTGCGTGCTGGGAGGATGAGAGCAAATAAGGCATGCTTGAAAGATGGAAGCCTACACAAATGGAGTGAAGAGTGTGGTATAATGGAATGGGTGAAAGAAATGTGTTGAGGTTGTATGGAGCGAAAAAAAAAAGTGATGAATTTCTGAAGAAAGTCTATGTGAGGGAAACTGTTGGTCTTAAAAGGAGAGAAAGGCCAGTTGTAAGTTAAAAGACTAGGGTAAAGGAATGCATGCATGAAAGAGTTGCTGATAGATGGGGTAGGATTGAACTAGCAAGGAAGGAATGTGTGGACAGGGAGAGGTGAAGGCTCTATCGTGACCATACTCTTTGGGAACGGTCCTGGAGGGAACGAGGCGTCAGAGACTTTAGAATATAATAGAGGATAATTATTATTATTATTATCATTATCATTATCATCATTATTAATAATAATATCATTACTATTACTATTATTTTTTTTTTTATTAGTATATTTATTAGTATTAGTTTTATCATTATGATAACATCAACAACCATAATAATGATTATAATAAAGGTAGAAGAGATCCCTTCTACCCCACATTGCATATCTGGCATCAAGCTGGGAGAACGGACAGTCTTATCAACTCTTTTGACCTTCAGAGACCTCCAAAACGTCCTTCAGTTCACCTTTTGAAAACTGGCTTGAACTTGACTCACTCGCATCCTCTATCTTGAACGTGTGTGTGTGTGTGTGTGTGTGCGTGTGTGTGTGTGTGTGTGTGTGTGTGTGTGTGTGTGTGTGTGTGTGTGAGTAACTTTGACTAGTGCCACGTAACGAAAGAGGCACAAAAATACTCACAATGACACACACACACACACACACACACACACACACACACACACACACACACACACACACACACACACATACACAGATACACACACACACACACACACACACACACACACACACACACACACACACACACACACACACACACACACACACTCGAGGCAGTCATCACCTAGAGTTGATTTTGTTTCTTCTCTATCTATCTATCTATTTATATATATTTATATATTTATCTAACTATCTGTGAATTAACATGATTACTGTTAGTTTGTCGATTCACAATAACTTCAATTCAAATGAATTGTGGTGCTCCTCTCTATACCCTTGTACTATTCGTGTCAAACATGTTTATTGATATGGTTTCTAGTAAAAATAAACCAGTCGTGTGCCACCTCACAGAAAATTAGCATGGTATTATCTTAGTCAACGTAGCGATTTGTAAACATGTTCAATATTTTGATAATACGCATGGTTGCAAATGTTGGTGTACTTTAAGTATCCCCTGAAATAAAAGTGTCTGTTTTCTCTGTATCACCGCATAGAAAACGCTCGTGGCAATCTAGCACATATACCGGGCTTTATGTTAGCCTGTTGGTATGGTGTCGTCTAGATGAATACAGGTCAAGGAATCTGCTATTGTTATGCTAATGAGGTTAGTGCCTACAATCGGTAACAGGTTGATCTCGTATTTATGCTAAACAGGGTATCATAAGACCTCGCTGCTACAGAGAACATACACACAAAGGTTACGTACGCATTTCACCAGGGTAACCAACGCGCCTTTACCCCCACCAACCGCCGCCACTACCACTCCTGATCAAAATGTCTGTCACCTTGGAATTAGACAGCCAACCACTCAGGGCTGACTCAGTACAACATACACTGGCCATGATTGGTTCAAATACCACCACTGCTGCTACATAAAGCAGCAGGAGGCAACATTACATCACGGGGATATACTGTTACTTCCATTCCGTATATTCCCTTTGTTTTCCTCAGCTCTAGGTAAATACGAACAAATAAAGGAAGGTTAATGTAGAGAAATAGACGTGTCTGACTTCGCCAAATAGCTTCATTGAGGAGTAAGAGACGAGAAGGCTGATACAGGCAGATTATAATATTCCCGCCTTCCCTTGTCTACCTGCGATGGTTCAAGGTCTCCGTGGTGGTGGTGTTGTCCTGGACCACCACGTTTTTGTAGGACTTTATGATCAGCTGTTGAGCCTATCCTTCCCACTGGCTGCCTGGAGACCGCCTCGTGTTCACTGATGCGTCACGGACAGAGGGAGAGGCTCGTCCCCCCTCTTCCCTCCATTCCTCCCACACATTATCCTTCGTCCCTCCCACCCATCACGTTTACTTTCTTTTCTCACGGTCGCCTGTCACCTGTTCCTGCTCTGGTTTCTACTCAATCTGGTACACCCTGTCTCGATTGTTTAATTAGTTCCACGCTGACTGGCACTGCATCAGTATTACCTTGGTTAATGAAGGGAATGTTACATAATTCAGCGACATTTGTTAGTGGTGTTGACGTGATACCATCATACCTGGTCAAAACTATACTTACCTCATGAAAAACTGGTATCGTTATCTATGTTCATGTATTTCTTGGTAAGATAAAGAAAAGCTTGTCAGAGCTTGCTCAAAGGAAGTAGACAGAAGGTGCAATTTCATTTTTATCTTGGTCCCCCCATAAAACTGCCCTGCCATATCTCGAGCTATAACATTTACATTGACTTGTGTGTGCATGACTTATATATTTCTACTACCAAGGGCAATGAACCGTAAGGAGCAGCTTTTGCTAGTACACTGAATGATATTGAATGAGTGGATGGGAGAAAGAAAAACACGAAAATAGTTACAGAAAACCATTACATGCAATAGAGAACGAGCCTTGTTACGCGCTCCTCCCAGCCATGGTATAGCCTCGTTCACTGATGCGTCACGGACAGAGGGAGAGGCTCGTGGCCCCTCTTCCTTCCATTCCTCCCCCAACATTATCCCTCGTCCCTCCCACCCCATGTCAGCCCTCCCACCCATCACGTTTACTTTCTTTTCTCACGGTCGCCTGTCACTTGTTCCTGCTCTGGTTTCTGCTCAATCTGGTACACCCTGTCACGATTGTTTAATTAGTTCCACGCTGACTGGCACTGCATCAGTATTACCTTGGTTAATGAAGAGAATATTACATAATTCAGCGGTTTGTTAGTGGTGTTGACGTGATACCTGGTCAAAACCATACTTACCTCATGGAAAACTGGTATCGTTATATGTTCATGTATTTATTGGTAAGATAAAGAAAAGCTTGTCAGAGCTTGCTCAGAGGAAGTAGACAGAAGGTGCAATTTTATTTTTATCTTGCTCGCCCCATAAAACTGCCCTGCTGCCATATCTCGAGCTATAACATTTACATTGACTAGTGTGTGCATGACATATATTTCTACTATCAAGGGCAATGAACCGTAAAGAGCAGCTTTTGCTAGTACACTGAATGATATTGAATGAGTGGATGGGAGAAAGAAAAACACGAAAATAGTTACAGAAAACCATTACATGCAATAGAGAACGACCCTTGTTACGCGCTCCTCCCAGCCATGGTATAGCAATAGGAGCTTATGTTGTGCTATCGCTCTGGGCTGCTGAGATGGAACCCTGCTGGCTGCTGATGTAGACAGTGATTGATAGCTGCCGCGTGAGCTTCATGGTAGTGATAGTGGTGGTGGTGGCGGCTCGGTAGTGGGGGATCTTTCTGTCTCATTGTCTGTGTATGTATCTTTTTTCTGCCGCCCACCGTACCGTACCGACCATATCTCTACATTTTCCTCCACACGTGATATTATTGCATTACTTGTGTGTCTCTGATGCCCTTCCCGGCACTTGATCTCTTTGTTCACAAATAAATATGGCGGCTGCTCTTTGCATTAGTCTCAAGAATAGATTATGTGAGATGTTGCCATATTTCGGCTCTTTATTATAATATTGCATATTCCTCGACTAAACCTAGTTCTCCCATTGACTATACTATGCAGTTTTTACCCTTTCGTGATGTACATTTCATTGGTGCTTCTGCTAACTTGCCAAGCAGACTTTATTTAGTAAGGGAGACTCGATAGGACATTATTGATCGACACATGCCGCCGTCACGTGTAGAGTATTGCCGTCATGAAGGTACATTTTATTCACCAGGGACCCCGTCATTTTCCAACTATGAGCCAGGGGATAGATACTACAGGGGTTTTGAGGCGTCATGTGGCACACCAGAGCACTCTCAATCTGTGTCAAGGTCTGTTCTGAATGACTGATAAGCTACAGACCTTGAACAATAGCAGTGGGAATGCTGGCTTGCGCGTATATAGTTTACAGTCCCTGGCTATGAGTTCCTGTTGGTGCTGGAGGCGGTAGGTACGGCTGCGGACGGACTACTTGCCGCGAGACTCTAGCGAAGGAGGTGAAGGAGAGAAGACGATAATAATGAGACTGCCACATGTCTCCAGTTCGCAAAAACATGCCACCTTCCATCCCTCTTATGTACTATTTGTTAGAAAAGTCAGTGAACGATGCATGTATTTTGAGACGCTATAAACTTTGTCAGTGCATTTGAAGAGTTTGCAGATGCATGATAATTTTTAAATGAACAGAATAACTAGTCACCAGTGGTGGTGCGTGCCGGTTTACTTTGCTATATTTTGTTTGCAGTTTCCTTATCTTTATTTTGACGAATTATATAGACGGTGGTATGTTGATTAGTTTTTATATTAGTTGTTGGTACATTACAAAGCTGGGGTGCCTCTCGTTCATTTGGATTAATTGGCAGGAAGGTTGAGTTAACGGGCATCCGTGGGCGGGTTTGGTTACATGCTGGCAGGCGGCGGCTGTTCCCGTGAGGACCCTGCCGTCACCACACCAACGCCACACGTGTCCCGCCACCCGCACAGGCACGCGGGCTCCAAGCCTTGCACCAGTCAATTCAGGCTTGCTTTTATTCTCTCAGGAACGCAGTGGAGGAAGAAGACTATATTTTCAGACTAAAGAATGCGATGGTGAGGCAGAAGAACGGCAAGCATTGCGCAAGTGGTGAAGTGGTGCAGCAGCGGCGGCATTATCTGACGGCTTAGGCACGGCGGGTTTTCTCAAGGCCAGCCAGGATGATAACCAAGTGGAAAATTCCATCGTTCCTTTTAAAAGTAACTCGCTGAGTCGCCTCTGGTGATGACGTGATACACGAATTGTAATGATGAACTTTTGCCAGTCGTTCAGACGTGAAAGTTAATGAGAGTAGTGTGCTAAAGATGGAACGTTTTCTTCCATGTAAATGTAGTGTGGGACGGATGGATCTGGTCATGCATAAAAAAAGTGTCGTGATCCAGGACATTTATTTATTTCGAATTGTATCATACTCTCAGTTACAGATGCTGTAAATCGGAACAAGTTACACTGCACCTCCACTGACCTTTGTCTCTCCCAACTGCGTAGTAGAGCGCGCCTGCTGACTGAGGTGTGCGTGCGTGAAAGATGATTTCTTGTGTGTGTGTGTGTGTGTGTGTGTGTGTTATATGCCATTTCGAAACAATGTAATAGCGTTAGTGAGACGAGCGTGACAGTTTTCGAGTGTTAAAAAAAACATGGATTAAGCGCTGGTCGTAATAACAGCTTATTATTCCTTTAGTTGAATTATACAAGAAAGATAAAGATGAGAAGTGCAGATCGATGATGAGTTGAGGTGTGTCACGGCAGTATGAGGTGTGAGGTGCTGCGAGGTGGTAGGTGAGCAGTGGGTACGACAAAGGGCGGAAGAGAACGGAAAAGGTCACAGAGCGTAGGTTTACTGTGGATTGATGAATAAAGTGATGGAGACGTGAGTGAATGAGATGAAGACTATGAGAGAGAGGAAGGGGTTTAGGTGTCGAGTTAGGCATAGATGAGGGAAGATGAGACGAGGGGCGTGGGGCTTCAGAACGAGACAGGCAGACCAGTTTCCTATAATTATTTGTTTGCTGGTTTTCATATAAAGAAAGGTAATGCATGGAGAGCAGCTAAGCAATATGGGAACGAGTATGGATGAAGGACGTGTCGCTGACTCTGAAACTTCCATTAACTGGTAGATTGGGTGATAAAGGCTACATGGACGATTGCAGATAGATCATAGATACACCTGTTTTATTAACCAGACGAGGAAGGAGGGCAAGTCCAGTTGCTATTGTCATGTATGATGTAATAGAAGGGAGACAATGCAAAGAGTGGAGGGCGACAGGAGCTCCACAACAGATCAAGATAAGGAGAGAGAAACGTGCGTGGCGGATTGGGGGTTGGAGGGAGGGATGGTATATGGATGGTGGGGTGATGGGGTGGCAACGGCTTGGCGGGCGGCGCGCGGAGCTTCTCTCCGGGACACCCTCCCACCAGGAACTGTTCACCTCCGCGCTTTATGTACCTCTGTCGAAAGAGCGCGCACTTTCCTGGTCGACCTTGCACTGCCTGCCGCGTGCCACTCCTCTCTTATGACCTCCTGTTGGCCCTCGTAACGCCGTCACCACCCTGGCCCGCCCCCACCCACGCCTCCCGCACCAGCCACGCCCGCTCGCCGACGCCCCCAGTCACTCACTCCGCCTTTCCGGGAAGATACTTGACCGCCCAACTTGGGGTGGGTGGTACAGCCGGAGGGGTCTGTCAGGAGGTGGCGGACGGCGCTGGTGAACCATTGACTGGCTACACACACACACACACTCTCTCTCTCTCTCTCTCTCTCTCTCTCTCTCTCTCTCTCTCTCTCTCTCTCTCTCTCTCTCTCTCTCTCTCTCTCTCTCTCTCTCTCTCTCTCTCTCCCCATAAGCCGGATGACTTGACACAATTTCTTAAAACATCTTATTCCTTTGTCCTGTCATGATTTGCGTTTCGCAGTCCTTCGGCTTACGCCTTTAGCATATACCAGTACAGTAACCCCTTTTTTTTTTTTTTTCTCTCTCTCTCTCTCTCTCTCTCTCTCTCTCTCTCTCTCTCTCTCTCTCTCTCTCTCTCTCTCTCTCTCTCTCTCTCTCTCTCTTTCTCTTTTCAGGGTGCCACTCATAACATTGACAGATACCAAGAATGACCTTTTAAAAAATTCAAGATCAACAAAAAAAACGAGATTCTTAAAATATCGCTATATGTAGAAATGTGGCTTATTTTTACAAAAAAAAAAAAAAAGTATAAGTTTTGCCTTACATATCATCTGCTTCACCATCATTGGCAACCTCCACCGGGATAAAGTGTTGCTTCCTCTTTCTACTTGTGTTGGTTTTCTCGTTCTACGCAGCAATGCCTGACGTCTCTGATGAGTAAAGTCAAGGTTGCCACTGATAAGGTGGTGCACCCTGTCGTGCAATTGCTTATTTTGCAAAAAGATGGTTTGATGAAGTAAACACACTGAGTCTATTTATCTGCTTTGTTTTAATCATATTCAACTATGAATAGACCCTTTCAACACATGCAGAGGAGTGAGGAAGAGCCAGTTTCTACATAATACCGTCAATAGTGTGTTTTGTTAATTATTTCGTCGAGTTATTTGGTCCGTAATATAATAATATAATATACATAACTGCCAGGGTGGATGTTTTGCACCACCATTAACCATTGTTGCACACAATTATTATTTATGAAATGAAAAAGAATAACATATGAAGGCGCTACAGGAAAGGTTACAATGACTATGTATGTGTGCCGTGACAAAGTGCGATATCACCAAGGCAGGTGACAATGAATGGCGTGGCATAATCATGTTGCATAAAAAAAAAAAAAAAAAATTTTCTCTCTCTCTCTCTCTCTCTCTCTCTCTCTCTCTCTCTCTCTCTCTCTCTCTCTCTCTCTCTCTCTCTCTCTCTCTCTCTCTCTCTCTCTCTCTCTCTCCAACACACACACACACACACACACACACACACACACACACACACACACACAAATATATATATATATATATATATATATATATATATATATATATATATATATGTATATATGTATATATATATATATATATATATATATATATATATATATATATATATATATATATATATATATATATACACACATATATACATATTTATATTCGTAGTGGTCTTTTTTTTAGGGCAAATATCCTTTTCTTACAAGTCTGTCGTCTTTTCCACTTTACCCTCTGGCAACCCTGTCACCCTGCTTCTCTTCCCCAGCTGACCGATAAACCCCAGTCACGGCACTCAGGAGTCAGGACGTAGCAGCCATAGTAGTATTATCTCAGCTCCGCTCCACTCCCTAACACCGACTGCTTTTCAATCAGAGGTCACGAGGTGCTCGCCTGGCAACACACGCCCATTTTCGGCTGTTTGCTGGGCAGCAGAACCTGTGCTACGGTCTCAGTCTGACAGTTATAATCATTGGTTGTTGAGTGGTGTTGCGTGACAGCTCCACCTTGTTTTTCTGCGTCGTTGGGTTGCCAGTCTCCTGATTTGTTGTTGGGTTGTCCGTCTAGTTTGTTGTTTGGTGGTCCGTCTGGTTAGTGATGTCTTTGTTAGGGTTGTTGCGCTTTTCTTTTTAAAGAGAACAGGGACGCTACAGTTTTGGCGCACCCTGAACTAGCTAGTTGGTCGAGTGGTTGTTGACGGTGTAGTAGCAAAATTTTCCCCCTGGCAGTAGTTCCCCCTGGGAAAAGTAGCCTAGGTTAAAATTTCCTTGGGGGATTACAGGCATGAGATATAATTCCTCCCTCGTGGCTATTCCACCCCCTCACAAATAAATCATGTCACGGATTTCACCTGCAGGAAACTTAATATTTACCCCAAATATAATTGCTATATTTCAGAATGCCTTCCATAATGAAGAAATGTGCAAATTGTTATCCTATGCAGATAATGTGTTTACTAGTCGCTTGGCTTGTATGCAAAATGTGCTCACTCCGACAACATATAGAGAGTTAATTGGACAGACCACCTAGTATGGACTCAGGGATCCGTGTGGTCTGATTTTTCAATGTAAATCTCTCTCTCTCTCTCTCTCTCTCTCTCTCTCTCTCTCTCTCTCTCTCTCTCTCTCTCTCTCTCTCTCTCTCTCTCTCTCTCTCTCTCTCTCTCTCTCTCCCCCTCCCCCTTTCGGCTTGGTTACCGACCAGTGTGGCAAGTGTCTGATGCTCTGGACATTCTCACTTCTCCAACTGCAAGCTGTGCGACACAACGCTAATAGTCTGCACCACTATTGCCTCGAGTTTCCCTCGGTCAGGGATATGCTGCCTCAGACTCGGCCCTTGCTCAGTGTTTGTGACTTTCTTCTTAAAGACAATAATTTGGATGTCTTTCTGGTGTGACACCCACACTTCGGTGGGTGCTGACCGCTACTTTGTTCTGTGAGTGTATGTCCTGCAAGACTCAGATAACCCTTATGGCAATCAACCTCGTCACTTCCCTAATTGGAAGTCACGTGTAAACAAAAATTGTCTTTGTATTACATAGGTCTGCCGCTCTTTGAGCGTAATACATTGATAAAAACAAAAACATTATCTCTCTCTCTCACTCTCTCTCTCTCTCTCTCTCTCTCTCTCTCTCTCTCTCTCTCTCTCTCTCTCTCTCTCTCTCTCTCTCTCTCTCTCTATGAACCGAATGACTAGACGCAATTATTTTATACATCTTTTTTTCTTTTGTCTTGTGATGATTTGCGTTTCGCAGTCCTTCGATTTACGCCTTTAACACATACCAGTATAGTCCTCTCTCTCTCTCTCTCTCTCTCTCTCTCTCTCTCTCTCTCTCTCTCTCTCTCTCTCTCTCTCTCTCTCCTCTCTCATTTGGTACTTATCTATTCTTTGGCATTTTTACATTTGGTATTCACTGTTAAGAGAAAAAGAGATCATAAAAATATTGTAGATAAGAATGTATAATTACTGTGGTGTGTCTGTGAACACACACACACACACACACACACACACACACACACACACACACACACACACACACACCTTGAAGGAAAAACTGGACAAATATAGATACTGATACAGGACCACACGAGTATAGCTCAGGCCCTGTATATTACAACTAAGTAAATCTGGACACGCACACACAAGCACACGCGCATACACAGAACAACCAAGACCACGAAAAGAGAGAGAGAGAAAAGAGAGAGAGAGAGAGAGAGAGAGAGAGAGAGAGAGAGAGAGAGAGAGAGAGAGAGAGAGAGAGAGAGAGAGAGAGAGAGAGATAACGTGTATTTACCTCTGCATACTAAACAAAAGACGAGGAGGTAAAGAAGGGCGGGACTGGATGGAGTGCTTGGGGCAAGGTAACATTCTAACAACACCCTCGTTTTCTCTCAGTTTGTTCGAAAATCGTTCAGGCATTCTGTTCTCTTCCTCTGGGGTGTTAGTGTTGTGCTACCGCTTGTTCTGGACATCTTGGACTGCTTACTGAAAACCAGAATGGATACAGGGACGGAGCAGGGGAAGTGAGTAGGTATGGAAGGTGGTGTGGTGTGGTGCTGACTCTCCTTCCCGTCAATGTCGTGGGCGTTCTTCATGTCCACGGGAAGGATGGAAGCCTTACTGAGAACGTGACGAAGGGGAGGCGGGATGAGGACAGTTGCAGGAGAGGACGAGATGTGTGTGTTATAGTAGAGATTGGATGCTGGGTGGAGGTCGATGCGTGAGAGGAAGTAGTTTATGACTCCCTGTTGCAAGGTGTGGCTTCGGGGGCGGCGCGGTGGGCCACGCTGGCCATGTGACGAACATGCGCGCTCTCTCTCTCTCTCTCTCTCTCTCTCTCTCTCTCTCTCTCTCTCTCTCTCTCTCTCTCTCTCTCTCTCTCTCTCTCTCTCTTTTTTTTTTTTTCTCTCTCTCTCTCTCTCTCTCTCTCTCTCTCTCTCTCTCTCTCTCTCTCTCTCTCTCTCTCTCTCTCTCTCTCTCTCTCTCTACAATGGTCTGCCGCTCTTTGAGCGTAATAAATTGATAAAAACAAAAAATCTCTCTCTCTCTCTCTCTCTCTCTCTCTCTCTCTCTCTCTCTCTCTCTCTCTCTCTCTCTCTCTCTCTCTCTCTCTCTCTCCTTTCACCTAATTCCTCTTGTGGCTGTTGCGTTCACCGGCCTGCCACAGACACATGGCTTTTGAGGACACGTTCCTGTCTGGCGGACCCTCGCCCAGGAGCCACCCACCTGCTGCTGCCTGCACCGTCATTGTTCCCTGTGAACCCTAAAACATTCCTAGGGAGACCGGTCCTAGCACGGTCTATTTTGCTTCCGTAGAGTGTCATGCAGGTGTTTGTGTGTTGATAGACTAGCGTCTTGGCGTGCATGACGTGACATGTGTTGCATTTCAATGTGTCGTCAGCCATATTTAGGCAGTAAGTATGGCAAGGTGGAGATGGTGGTGGTGGTGGTGTGTCGCATCACACTGCTGATGGGAGACGCTCCGCCCACCCGCCCGCTCGCTAGCCACCGGGATGTGTAATAAAAAGGTTTGGGGTGCTCATGTAGATGTAGGTTTGGGTTGAGCCTGACTTTCGAGGTTCATTAGTATTATTGTCATTATTATTATTATTGTTATTATTATTATAATTATTATTATTATTATAATTTTATTTTTTTCATTATTGGCATTGCTATTGTTTATTTGCAATTCATCCCTGAGACATAAGAACTAAGAATACGTTTTCACTACTATCTGCCTCTTGTATAATGTAACTGGCTTTCAAGTAGATAAAAAAACACCTCCACCTTTATCATTTTGCCGTTCATAGCTATG
>JAXIVD010004593.1:0-32500 GCA_036785275.1 Cancer borealis | reverse complement strand
GGTTGTTGTGGGGAACCGCTGAGGCCACAGGTCATAGCTCTGGTGGTTTCACGGACCTCCCCTCCCCCGCCTCTCTCTTGCTCTCTCTGCTACTAGAAATTAGGTTGGGATGGCCCTTGGCTCGAATATCTCTTGTGTAGGCCGTGTGTGTGTGTATGTTGTAAGAAAGAGACAATGTTTTCGGCGTGAAGCTCCTATCTTATCTAAAAAAAAAAAAAGTAATAAAGAAAAAAAAAATTAAAGATCAATCTTATTTTGTGTCCATCTTCAGTTACTCATTAATTTCTTCACTTTAATGTGCTCATCAACGTATCACTTTCCTTCCATTAACTCTTGGTCCAGCGTGGCATCGATACACCTGTTTGGTGGGAACTGCGATGTGGGTCAGCTGAGTGTGGGCGAGGAAGGGTCAGGTGTGGGCGGGTTAGCTGGAAGGACGAGGAAGAGTTGCAGGAGGAGGAACAAGAGTGCAGGAAAAGGAAGAAGTAGAAAGACAAAAATAGAAGGTAGAAGTGCAAAGGTTACGTGCTTCTCTTCCTTAATCCTTATCATCTACTCTCTCCCATCCATTCTGCTCCACACTCCATCCTTCACAGCCCTTGCCTTCCACCTGTCAACGCCGCCTGCGGGCCCCAAGAAGTGGAGGCACCCTGGGGCACGCTGAACCATTAATCTCAGAGCGACGGGGAGCGCACAACCCCTCCCCCCCATAGTCATAATCAGTACTGCATTGATCCTGGGAAGAAAGAAAAGAAAGAAGCATCCATATTCGGGAGGGCCTCAGGGTACTCACACGCCGGCGCGGCTGGGGGTGTTACCGTGGCGGGGCGGGGCGGGGCAGGGCGGGGCGGAAAGTGGATAAGCAAAGTGAAGTAATGAAGAGTAGGATTGGAAACTAAGACACTTTTTTCTGGCCATGATCAGCTTTCCAGGTGTTTCGAAGTTGTGCTCGCTGGGTTGATTAAGGGTCAGGTGTATGTACGGTATAGGTGAACAGCATCAAGGTATATATAGGAGGGATGTGTAGGACGTGGGTGGCATAGGCACGATATTGTGGTATTAGGGATAGGTGTGATGAATGTGTAGGATGATTAGACATATGAATAAGAGGAATGAATTAGATTACCTCCCTCTATCATCCTGCTTTTATCCCTTCACCTTTGTCGCTCTGCCTCCCTCTCCTATCTTCCTTCCATCCAATATCCCTCAACCTTCTAACTCCACCTCACACTCCTGGGTGCGACACTAACACCTGTTACTGGCACACACTTTAGTCTCCCATTGGCACTAGCACAGAAAACCCAAGTCATATCATGGACTAGGAGTGACTGATACAATAAAATGTTAAGGCTTTTATACATAAGATTTGTGACTTGCCTTATCTTGACCACCTGATATATAACTATGTAAATACGCATTGTTTTATGTATTGGCCTACGTAACATTTAATAGGCTTATGCAGAAAGAGATTAAAAAAATACTGATTCAAAATACTTTATTTCAGTCAAGAAAATGTCAAGTCCGTGAGATAATGTGATGGAATTGGAACACATGCGCACACACACACACACACACACACACACACACACTAGGATGCTGTTCCTTAATGCTGGACACATTTGCTGCAATGACTCCTAAGGTTGGTACACTTTCCTTAAAAGAAAACTAGTTAGATTGATTATATCAAATACTCAGAGCTGCTTTTGTCAGTCTACATCGTTTTGTTTATAGTTTACTTCTATTGTGAGAGGCTGTGGTGAGTCTTGACTGTGGTTTGTACAGATCCTTGGTGTCACGGGGAAAGAGAGGGAGATTAAATGGAAGGGAAAAATACAGTTTAAGTAACTGGATAGATGAAGGCTCTAACCACTCTTGTTCACAGACAGGTTACAAACTAGAAAAAGTCCATCCACCCCTCGCCCTACGGATAGCCCAGCTCTGCACGGGTTCCAGACCCTTTTTCCTACAGGAAGACATGAGCATCCTTCTCCCAGTACAAGTGACTTCTTTTTATGGATTGGCTGGACGGCGAGGTTTTCTGCTGTGATGTCGGCAGCAGGTAGCTGACAAGACTAAACAGGGGCAGGCTGGGTCACTGGCTTTCTGGCCTGTGACGTCATCAGGTTGCAGCGACTCAGGCCGCATGGCAGCACAGTACTGCTCGACGCCCACAGATCCGAAGGTGGACCCTCACACAAAAAGAATTTTCTTACCCTAGAGTAAAAAAAATTTTCACCTAAACTGGCCTAGCTAAGACATGGTGTGTGTGAAGTTAAATGGTGCCTGAGGGAGTCACTTTGAAAATGAGTGGAAAACCTCGTATTTACATTGAAAAAAACTCTGGAGGGAAAATCTCCTTTGAAAAATGAAGTTTGAGATCCATATCACAAGCAGCAAAAACTCGCTCAGATGACCCATCCACAACTGTGTTCTGTAGTGTGGTGTCTGGGTACACTGTACAGGTGTTAACAGGGTGTGATCGGAGGAACACAACGGAGAGGAAAGTTTAACAGAGTAAGCTGAAGGGCTGGAAGTTAGGAAAAGATCAAGAATATATATATATATATATATATATATATATATATATATATATATATATATATATATATATATATATATATATATATATATATGAGAGAGAGAGAGAGAGAGAGAGAGAGAGAGAGAGAGAGAGAGAGAGAGAGAGAGAGAGAGAGAGAGAGAGAGAGAGAGAGAGAGAGAGAGAGAGAGAGAGAGAGAGAGAGAGAGAGAGAGAGAGAGAGAGAGAGAGAGAGAGAGAGAGAGAGAGAATCGGTGAGTCTCTGTGGTTCGTCTTGACTGTGGTTCATTAACATCCTGTGTTAGGATGTCCCCCACAGGATGTCTACGAACCACAGTCAAGACTCACCACAGCCTCACCTCGTCCTGTTGCTGTGAGGTATCTTGACAGGTGGTGCCCAGCTCACACCCTTCTCATCCTCGTCTTTTTCTCCTCCTAAGTGCCACCATCACCCGCAGTTGCTTCTTGCCCCATCTTCTGAGTCCTTGGGGAGAGGGAGAAGCCAGCCGATAGGTTGACCAGGAGGAAGTCTCTTGCAGGGTGTGGCAGGGGACTTGTGACTTGGGATTTGTGTTTGATGAGAGAAGCAACTCACTCCCCTGTTGAACCCTCCAGCAGGTCGTCAGCAGCACTGAAACAATTCTACAGTAAGATTCTCCTGTCTCGAGTCTCTCTCTCTCAAGAATAAAACTATCAAACAATTCTAAGATAAATAGCCATAAGCATTTATGAATACTGGCACTGCAATTATACATATGTAAGACTTTCTATAATAAAACATGAAAGGCAGATTGATTTTCATTACTAAAAAATATCACATATGGTTGGGAAAATGGGGAAGCTAAGGTAGCAGACGGATATAAAATTGGCCTATTTATAATATAAAATTCGTCATCAAATCCCCACCACTGACTGCATGAAGGGGAAGAAGAAAGAGTTCGTAAAATAAAGGAAGACAAGGAGAGGGTTGGCAAGGATATGAGCAGAAAATAAATACAAAAAAAATCTAAATTAGTTACCCTTCCTTTACAATACATAAAACATTAAGCCCTACTTATTAAAATTACAACTCTGAACATGGATCCACAGTGCTACCAACCCCATAGAGAGTACGCGCGACACTCCTCAAGCATAATGAAGGCAATGAAACTCTGAAACACGCCTTACTGGAGCTAACCCGGTGGTGGGGAATGAATGTCATTACTGAGTTCTTACTTCCCTGCAACCATTACCACCACTACGGATACTGGATACTTTTGTGTCTCTACTCTGTTTTTTTTTTTATTGTACCAACTTTTTATTTTACTGTTATTGTTTACTTGTAATTATAGTTTTCTACGTATTAGGTGGAATAACGTTTTAAATAAAATTGAACTGAATATAGTGTCCTAAACTAAATAGAAATTAAAGAAAAATTATCAAAAAGACTATTTCAAATGACTACAGTAAAAGTTCCTAAATCCGAACACGGATAGTATACTAATGACCTCAAACCTGTTTATGGAGCCCTGAAGAAGCTCCGTTCCAAGTCTATATCTCAGGTGAGTGCTATCCAAACAGCAGAAGGTTGCCTCATGTGAGATGTGGATGGGCAGATAGCTCGTTGGGCTGAGTACTCTGAGCAGTTGTTCAAGGTTAACCCTCCAAGCAAATGGTTTCAAACCACTGGATTACAGGTGATGGATGCTGATCCACCCATTAACGCTGCTGCACCCTCTATTGATGAAGTCAAAGAAGCTGTGGCAAAGTTGAGGGGTGGAACGGCAGCTGACATTTGTAACATCAGTGCAGAGTTGCTCAAAGCTGGAGGCGAGGCCATGATCCATGGGCTGCATGCTGTCTTGACTGCTGTATGGCATTCAGGTACCATTCCTCCTGACTGGAAATGGGGGTTGGTCATCCCTATCTGGAGAGGTAAAGGGGACCGTTAGGATTGCAACAACTACCGCATGATAACGCTGCTCAGTGTACCAGGTAAGATACTCACCCATCTGTTATTGATACAAGTTTGCAGTCAGGATTCACACCTGGTAAGTCAACAACTGATCCTATCCTAAAGCGTCATGTAGTGGTGGAACACCAACGTGAGCTTCGACAGGGGATGCTCGCAGCCTATGTGGATCTCAAAAAGGCATTTGATTCAGTGCATTGCAAGGCACTTTGGGATCTTCTGCGCCTCCGCATCATTCCTGCAGAGATTATTGGACTACTATCTGGCCTGTACTCCAGGACTGAGAGTGATGTGAAGTGTAATGGGGGGCGTTATTTGTCTTACTGATTTTCAATTGTGAATCAGTATTCTTTGTGTAATAGGAATTCATTCTGCTTCCCTGGTTTTGTGTTTCTGACTTGTGTTCAACCATGGGTTTGAAACCGTGACTTGTACGCCTGCATGCTAAATGTGTGACCGCCAATGAAAAAATTCCATAAAATAATCTGCCAATCAAATCACTTTACGTGGGGTCAGGAAGGGTACATCACTTAACGTGAGGGGCGGGTAGGGTAGGGTAGGTATGCAGTTAGCAAGTTCAGAAGAGCAGTCAGCATGCAAATGGCAGTAGAAGATAGATAAGGATGCAACATTGCATTGGTGACTTAAAGAATCAAGACAGTCAGTTAGAGGAGAGCTGAGACGAAAAGCTTTAGACTGTTAGCAGGAAAGCTGTAGCTTGTTCCAATTATCCATTCCTTTCTCTCTCTTAACTACATCCAACATCTCCCTTCTCTCTCTTTCATATCGTTTGCAGTACAATACCAAGTGTTGAACTGTCTCCTCCACGGTCCATCCCATCATCACACATCATATTAAGTTCTTCATTCTTCCATCTATACCAGCGGTGGCCAACCTCTTATATACCATGCGTCAACTTTATGTCATACGGTTTCAGATGTGCCATAAATCTCTTGTAACCCCCTATGAGTAGGCTTACTTTATTATTATCACAAGGATGCAATGCGCCACTTCTAATCATGCAATGCGCTACGTTTGGCACATGCGCCATGGGATGGCCACCCCTGCATTAACCGATAGATCTTGTCAAACTCTACAGATGTCTCTAAACATTAATGCTCTACGACTAATAATTTGGCAGTAAAATGTCTTTAAATATTTTTTTTTCTTAGGAATTTTTTTTAAATATTGGAAAAATTATTGCATTAACCGATAGATCTTATCAAACTCTACAGATGTCTTTAAACATTAATGCTCTACGACTAATAATTTGGCAGTAAAATGTGTAATTTTTTTTTTTTTTTTCCTTATAAATATTGAAAAAAATATTGCATTACCCGATAGATCTTTTCAAACTCTACAGATATTTTTAAACGTTAATGCTCTACGACTAATAATTTGGCAGTAAAATGTCTTAATTTTTTTTTTTTTTTTTACAATAAATATTGGAAAAATTATTGCATTAACGGTCTATATAGTAAAGCCAAGGATTATGTATATAATGATTTTTTGTCATAGAAAACATCTGATATCTTCTAAATAAATAACATAACCTAACCCAAAATAACCAAACCTTAATAACCTATATTGACAAATAACAGAACATTGTCCAAACCAAACCTTACCTTATTTTCGATGAGAAGGTCTTATAGAAAACATTGAATATCTCAGAAACTAGTAATTTGCGACGGAAATGTAATGATGAAAACCTTCTCAAACTGCATCAGGTAATGTAAAACAATAACCCTCAATTTTCTAATCTAGAGCATTCAGGTGAAGATGTAAAATAACACCTAATACTTGACTAAAACAATAACAAACCCTGACGTGCTTTCTTTAGTATGAACACTACATCTCTACCTATACCTCACCTCGATCTTACACTCGGGGCAGTTGTGTATCATCTTGCACAACTATTAAGACTACATAGAACATAAAAAACAACAATGAATCTAAGTTTACCGTAATAGGTCAGTTGGAATGGTCTTGGTTCTTGTTGTTTTTTTAGGGCAACGACGATCCTTGTGCCCTGGTGGAGTCCTGTGAGGCGAGAAAGTTGTCCTGCCTTGTTGAGGAAGGGGTAGGTGAGACGGATGACGGCGGGTCTTCGAGAGGGGTGAATGTCTGCCGCCGTGAGCAGGGAGGGCAGGTGGAATGTGGTGATGTTCAGGACTTGGAATTGGCTGCCTAATACTATACGGTGGGAGTGGAAGCGTGGATAGTGCAGCAGGAAATGTTCAATGGTTTCAGGGACTGTTTAGCACCAAGGACAGTAATAAAAGGGTCAAGGGACAGACGCAGGAGGTGAGCTGTGAACCACCACTCGTCACTTCACTTCGACTCACTTGTCAGAATGACGGAGCTTTGGCCTTTCTAACAGCACTCCTTATAGTGTTTTTATTTTATTTTTTTTATTGTAGGGTTCTTTTTTTCTTCCTTGTTGTCCACGTTTTGTATAATATTTTTGTTGTTGTAAAGTAATGTGTGAGACGGCCACATTACTCTGTATTTTGGGGTGTGCATGGGTGTTAGTATCTGTTATTCAATTATACTGTAGATACTCTATGCTGAGGGTAAATGAGTTCCGTAGGGTAGACGTCCAGTAGTAGTGGTAGAGGTAGTACTAGTAATAAGCTACATTAAGTGATTCCAAGTTGGAGACACAGGAAAGTAAGGGCGAAGGCAGGCATGGATCCAAGAATTTTCTGGGGTGGATGAACCAGCAACCAGCAACAAACTTGATAAAACAAATTGCAATGCTTAAAAATGCCTGACTAGTCCCTGATAATTGGTTAACCTTCTACAATGAAATTAAGTTTATTCAATAAGGTAATTGTAAATGTTTAAATTTCATCAGGTAACCCAAATGGTATTCTCATAAGTTCATGAAATATCAACACAAAGTTAAGCAAGTATTAATTTTCCTTTGGCTGGTGGGGAGCATGCATCCTTCCCATGTATTCATCCTTGCAACCACCTCTACTTCCCTTCCTTTAAAGATCTTACCTTACCTGTTGCTGCTTCTTAGCTTACCAAAGTGCCATATGATCTTTGAAGTTTGGTGCTTATTTGATTCACATTAACTCACTCAATCTGCATCTACAAATGATCACAACACTACCTAATAACTTATTATCAATTATGTGCATACTGATGATTCGAGGAGGAAAGAATGCATCTCATAACACAATCATACACATATTTTATTTCATAACTTACTAGCTTTACAGTACTCCAGCCTCGTCTTAAAACACTACAAGACTGGAGGGTTATAAAAAACTGAAGCTGTAGTGTCTATTTAGGTGGAGCTTCCTTTCCCCTTACTTGGAGCCTCGTGCTGCCACCACCACGGGTATGTGATGGCACAGAGGCTGCAGCACAGTCAAGGAGAAGCTCATTCAACTAATTATTCTGGTTTTCTCTTTTGATTGAGACGGGTTGGTGTCTGAACTGAGTCATCAAACTGTCAACTGCAACGAGGTACAGGTGTGGCTACTGGAGAGACTGTATAGGTCTGAGCACTTGGTAAGCTTACTCCTATAGGATAACATTCATGTCTTTTGGTTGTTGGCTCATCTTGAATTGCAATCCAACATTTTCTTATAACACGATACCTTTTTGTTACTTGAAAGAAACTTAATCTGACATAATAATTTTTTTTTTAGTCAACTTTGAATGCTTTACTCTATAACTAGGTGAAAGGACAAGGTTGCAGATCATGCTTCTGTACAGTAGTATCCTAAAGAGAATGTCTAACATAATAAAAAGTCCTTATTCTATACTTTTGCACTAATGAAATCTTGTATCAAAACCATGATCTTACCACTGAACACAAGTCACCACCAGTTACTACATGTACTCCTTGGTGAGGTGGGGAGGGGAGGGGCTGGGCTACTGCTGCTCAACTTAGGAGGAGGACACCTGAATGGGCCTGCAAGTCTCTTCTTACAAACAAAAACAAATGTAAAAATGCACTGCTTACAAACAAAATATATGTACTGGAAATGGGAAGTTTGCTTACGACTGGTGTAGGCAATAGATGAGTCAAACAATCACACTTGCTCCCTGGATTTAAAAAAAAAAATAAATAAAATAAATAAAGCAACACACGATCTTAAGGCTGCTTTCAGGACATTGGTTGTCTCTAAAGAAGAAGAAACGAAAAAGACAAAACAAATTAGGTGTAAAACATTAACAAGGTTGAGTATCATCAATAAAATTTCATGGACGAATCTTATAGTAAATAAACAAAATGCATGACAAGTCCAATGTAAAGTGAGTAATTACTATAGCATACAACATATACTATAGATCAACCTCATGTAAAATTGTACAATGTAAGAAGAATTCAGTCTAAAAAAAAATTTCTGCACTTTATATCAATTTAGTATCAATTATCAAGGTTCCAAGGCTGGTCAACTCAATCACATTCCCATCTTGCACCTCAACGAGACTGATAATTGTCTCTATGCTACATGGGAGAAAAGGATCAGAAGGGGAAGCTACAGATACGAAGCGTGGGACATGGGTGGGTGGGCGGGCAGGAGGCAGCTGGTGTCTGGCAGACTTATATGTGATATGCCATAACGATTCTCTGACTAGAAGAATGCCAAGGAAAACATGTGGTAACTATGATGACAAACACTTCATATATTAATCTGACTGTCTACCACTAAAAAAATATTAAAAACAATGCATTTCTTCCATGTCCTTACCAAGATGAACTACAGACACATGCAAAATGCTCTGGAGGGAATCAATATGTACATCAAAAAACCTGTCATGTATTACCCTAAACAAGTGAGAAGGTTTCATTTATACAAACACACAGCAACAGGACAGCACTCAGGCTACCAGAATCACTTTGCACAAAGATACTAGCATGAGGAACTGAGCATTACCTACTGCAATGACATTCTGAGGTAATGAGTGTCTGTTCTAGCCACTTAACTCTTACTGAATGCACATAAATTATTCCTATCAGGAGGACATGAGGAACAAGGAGGTTAGGATGGAGTTCCTTCACATAGAGTCACTAAACCTCCACTCCTCTCCACATCAGTCTGAAGTGATGTGGTGTAAAATATCATATTGCTAATTTAGTACACATTCAGAGGTTAATATGTCACAAAGTTACTCTTCAAGGGAGTTTAGAGGATATGTCCTTATAATACAATCCTTAAGAAAATTAACTACTGGAAGCTTTCATCCTGAGTTAAAAATCAATACAATTTTAAGCATCATTAACAGCTCTCTTCACCAACACTGAGATATACTATAAACTCCAGCATTCTTCTTGATTAGGTTAAATATTCATCTTGATATTTGTTCACCCACTCATCTGATGTCCTATTGCATGTCCACTGTATGCAATGAAGCTTTTGAATGTCGGATTTTCATTCTATAAGAGGTGTATATATATGTGAGCTTAGAATTAAACAATATACAATACATTTCTCATACTCAAGTTCTCTTTTAAAATCAATTGTATGCTGAATACACATCCAATTTATATAAAAATCATAAATAAACAATAGAAAAAATTATAAGAATATTTTCCAGTCTATCAGTCATTCACCTGTTATCCACTTGCAAAAGTTAACATGAGTTTGACAGAGTCATGATCGGAAGGTCTACTGGAGCCTACTTACTGCATAGTGTGCTTGCTATTACTTATTGAAAGATTAATTACATGTAAATTAAAAGCATGTACTGAATAATAATGGAATGCCTATCAAATGAAATAAAGTTTGTGCTGTTGAAATGTTATTGTATAGTTTTTAACAGTGTGTAACATAGCTTTAGCAAACTATAACTACTTGAAACTAAGCCTTGACATGTGAGTGTTGAAAGGGTGCAGGTGACCATGACTCCTTCCCTGGATACGAGCCTTTGAGATCAAACAAAATTAAATTATAAGTGATCAGGAGAAAAGCGAGGATGTAACACGCACTGAACCATCATGACAATCTTGATATGTGATTGTTCAATGCAGTCAAACAATGGAAACATTTCTCCTGTACTTATGGATCCAAATTAGTGGCCAGAAATCTGAAGATATATCTAATTGCAATGTTAACTTCAGTCTTAAAGTGTGCATAGTATACAAAGATTACATTTATACAATATATGTCTGGATGAGACAAGCACAAATGAGTGGTATTTTTTTCTCTAGCTATAAATCTAATCCATATTAAGTATTTGGGAAATAAGAAACAAAAAAATAATTACAGTATCACTTAGCCTCAATTCGAGTATCACTGATGATGTTGATGATATTTAACTTGGGTATGATTTGTGCTACAGAGAAGCTGTTGCATCTACTCAGTCTCTTAAATTTTAAATTGATAGTTTATTTACAAACAAAAAGTAACAAAAACTCCAATTATCGTATAAACTACAAGAGACTCATGTTTTGTGAAGAATGTACTTGCCCAATGCACTGTTCACTTGTCATGATCTTTCTTTGTAATCTATTAGTCCTGATAATTCATGGTGTGAGATTCTCGGTACAATAATCTGATGGCAAGAACACAGTTGGTTCAAATGACCTGTCTGGCAGCAGTTCTGAGGTAGTCTGTGGTGCTGGACTATATACTATTGTTTGCCCTCTATGGTGCAATCATTGTAATTACCACAAAAAAGAGTGAAAAAGATACTGACACACTTTTAAAGATAACAGAGATCCGTGTTCATGATATGTATAACACCCACTCTAGGTCCTGATAACGTTTGATAACAGATGAATGACTGGAGTTAGATAATCACCACTTGGAGCAACACGTAACACCAACATTAAAAAACATAATAAAACTGAAAGAATGAACAGTAATTTACAGTGTCATTTAGACTTAAACGATTGAGTAATTAGTATCTAAGTAGATGAAATGTTTAACAAAAACTTTTGCCTAACTAAAAGTAAGATAACACAGTGGACAATGTCATATGATTAATTTTATAACTTAATTAAGAACTGTCAATATGATTTGCTTCACCTCTCCGGCTTGAGTGAGATAATGTTATATTGTTAAACACTTTTCTTGCAGAACAACATACATTCTGCAATCTAAAGAAAGGTTACATGTCTGCAGTTGTCATGTGTTGCTTAAAACATGTATTCTGCACACCAAAAAAGTCCAAACAGACATTATTATTTTTAGCATTCTTATGAATTTCAACATTATAATCATCAATTTCCTTGTACTTTTGATAAATTCAGAAAACAGAATTATATCATAAACACTTTAAAAAATCTTGACCAAACAAAGCTGATATGAGTGAATGTTTCACAAATATTTCAAAGCCTTTCCTAGAAGTAAAATATTTTTGGCCTTATGTTGTTGGCAATGTGTTGAAACTCAAGCTTATAATCATTATTTTCTGTCCTGCAACCACAGCTCATCACTAGAGACAAAGTTGCAAATGTAAGTCATCAGTGAAGACAACAATATTGCAATTATAAATAATTGCTGGACTCTTCAATGTTACAATTACAGGTCATTGTTGAAGACTTACCAAGACTGCATTAGCAAGTCACTGATAGAGTCCCACCAACACTGCAACTGCAGGTCATTGCTAAAGACTTATTGATGTAGCTCATAGAGGAACACAAAAAAAAGGGAGAAACTCACTATACACAAGTCACTGTGGACCAAGGACAGTAGAAACTTCTGTACACTATTTACACTATGCTTGTGGGTGGCACTGTTCCCAAAGTGTTCATGGGTTCACTTCAACAAAAGACTTTAATTCAGAGTGGCAGGAGACACACTACATGAGACTGCAGCAGCTGGAGTTGGCCAGCTGCTCTACACTGCTAGCCTCTCATGGAAAACTTGTCACATTTCAGAATCTATTTGGATTATTGTCTAGTGAGTAAACAAGGTTGGGGTGGGGATCCCTGGGTCTAGTGTGGTGATGCAGTACAGACATCGCCTGGACCCACCCAGCTGAGGTTAGTGACGGCTGAACAGCTCCTCATAACTCTGAAAATAAGGACCATTTTCAGTAGCTTACTCACTGCATATTTAACAGGAATGTAAAATACGTATCAATTACTGTCTTATTATATCTCATCATAGTTGTTTTTTAAGTGATTAACTCCAAAGCACAACTTTCTATTCAATGAAATTATTATTTGATTTCAAGATGTATCAAGCTGAAACTGGAATAAACATTGAGGCACTGGCGTATGATAAATTTCCTACAAACATTTAAAATTAATACATCATGTAATTCATGCACCGAGTAAGTATGTAAACATGACTCGTATATCCCTGACGCCTCCACTCTCTTACAACTCCCTCTGAAATGATTACTAGTGGTTACCGTCATCTCCTTATTGGCTTCACTTCATATACAGTACACTAACATTAAACATATAAAGGTCAAAATATGCTATTCTACACCCTTACAGATAACATGAAGCCTGTTGCTTTGTATAATACAGTAATGAAACACACATGAAAACTTTACTCATGCAAATACAAACTGCTGCTTGAGGTGTTGAGGCCATTCTGTTAAGATAGTTAATCATGCACATCTGATTTACATCTGATATATCACAATTATCTCCAACAGTAACCATTAAATGACTTTATTTTCTGTATGTAACCATTGCATTACTATATTATCTGTATGGTGCTGAGAACATTAGATTACATTTTAAAGTGGATGCAATTGAATTAAAGAAAGTAGACTAAGCAGCTTAGTAGTGGCTGAAATGAAGCTGCATCTGTTGAGCTGCACAGGAGAGCATCACCTTGACAATCACACTCACTTCTGTGGTTTCCTAAGTAATAATACCATTACTTAACTTCTTGGTAATAAACAACAACTACTTATTTAATCATAATGATTTGCAAGATTAAATGTCAATACTTCCTCTTTGTATATATATGAAGAAAAAAAACTACCTTCATGCATTGCCTCATCTTGTTTTTACTTAAGAATCAGCATCATAAATAAGCTGCACAATTTATTATTTTTTTGTCACTGCCTATGGAGCACACATAACACCAGAACACACAACCTACACACTAGACACACTACACTTTACCACAGAGGAGTCAAGGTGCACAACTCACGCGCTCACTCACAAAGGGGACAGATGCAGTGTGAGTTAGTGGGTTAGTGCAGGCCTCATTTCAACGCATCCTCCTCCTCCTCCTCATAGTCTTCCTCATAGTCCTCGTGGGGAGGGGTAGTGGCCTTGGGAATATGGGCCTCCAGGGGGAACACGTCTAAGGGTGGTCCTCCCACGCCCAGGCCGAGACCCACACCAAGGGGCCGGATAATGTTCTTAGTCTGTGGTTGGGTGAGCGGAACACGGCTCTTATTGGCTCCCTCGGCTCGGGTGTGAGTGTTTGGCTAAGCTAGGGTCACCTCCAAGGGCAGCAGTTATACTCAAGGCCAAAGGAAAGCAAGTAAACTGTACTACTGATCTATTCATTTGATATAATTGTAAAAAGGATCTCTGTTCCCATAGCTTTTGATAAATAAGACCTCAGATTATACTTGTCTACCTTCAAATTAGTCATTACATTAAAGTAAACCTAATTATCTTGAAAAAAATAGTCTTCCTGAGTAAGTAATGATGATATAAATTAAATAGATACTTAAATCCTTCAACATTTCATACTAAGGCTTATATATTTTTTTAGAATTAAAAAAAAAGGCAATCTGTCGTGAATCCATCCAGCTGCTGTACTATGTCACTATGTATATCACCCACCACATGGGGGTTAAATAAATGTTCTAAAACCACAAGCCCCAGTGCCAGTGCCAGTGCCAGTGCTTGTGACACCATCACATAACCCTTACACCCAGCTCAAGAATTGCTTAGACAAAAATCTCAAAAGCAAGAAATTGGGCATGCAAGCCTTAAATTTGTGAAAATACTTTAGACTCAGCAGCAACTTATGAATACAACCTTATTAAGCCCCTTTAGTGTTCAATCCTGTAACCAGCAAACACACGAATGCATGAACACACACACACACACACACATACAGACACACACACACGCACGCACACACTCACCTGTCCCGGCCGCCAGCCACACCCAGGTAAGGGCAGCCCGTCGGCACCAGTAGGGCATGGAGCGTCCAGGCCAGGCACTCCCATCTCCCCTTTAGGCCCTGACTTGCCCCGCCGACCCCGCCGACCCTGACGCAAGGAAAAATTAATTCAAAAGTCTTGCCCAAATATAGAAAACCTACAAAATTCTTAGTGAAAAATGTATTAATAGTTATTTTATTATAATTATAATTACATACAATTATAATAGAAAAATAGCAATGGCTTAGGTGCATGACACAAATATTTCAAGACTTACCCTCTCTCCCTTCATTCCCTTCTCTCCTTTTGGACCCTGAAGGAAGGAAAAAGAATGGAAAATTAACCACGGATACTATCATGATCAACTGTCTGACTCAACTCTCCCAAAAAAACAATACAATTAACAATTTAAATTTACGCAAAAAGATCCATTTACTGTTTATTATACGATGCAGAACAAGTGAAGGCTAGTAATGACAGTGGTCAAGGAGGATCAGGGTGATGGGTGCTGGCATGCAGGGCTTTACTAGAGCACAGTGTTAGTACCTCCACCCCTGGAATGCCGTCGGTTCCCTGAAGCAGAAGACGGTACACATTAGTCACACCACAACACTGATGGGACACTGCAGGTTAGGGCCAGGAGAGGACCACTCATAGTCTATAAAGGGGCATGCTAAAACAATCTACCAATGTACCCACTGCCTTGTCTCCTCAAATACTGGGTTGGAATACATGCATGATTTTTCTTATTCATAGGGAGATATTCTATATCTACAAGAGTGAGTTGGTGTTAACAGAGGAAGCAATGTGCAGAGTTGGCTCTTTGGTAATTAGCTTCATGGGGATTTGAAGTGATCTCTTTGGCAGAATGTTTTTTGTGTGATGCAGTGCAGCTAATTGCTACGTTATCTGGGAGCTTCAAGTCTAGTCAAAGGAATATAAAATTAAAATGAAAGACCTCAAAGTAAATCCAAAAGGAGGAAAGATAATTGACTTCACATAAGTTGAAAGACAGTTAGTAGTTTTCATGATTACAATGCTGTATCTTGCAAGCTTACAAAACACAATAAATAAAAGAATATGTGACTGAGATGAAACAAAACAAAAAAAATAAATTGCATTTTTGTTAATAAAAGGAATGTATTGGGGAAAGAATGGAGAAAGAAAGGTGCCATATGAAGTATACCTTTGTAAATGAAACAAATGATTAATATAAATAATTATATAAAAAACAAATTAATAGAAATTCATGAAGCAAGTTATTTTGTGAATAAGGAATATATAGACAGCAGGGATCAAATATTACAACTTAATATTCTACACGTCATGCATTCCATTAGACTGAAAGCCCATTAGCCATCACCACAGTCACACTGCAGGAGGCACACTGGGGCCGTGGTGCTAGTGGTGGTGTGTTGTCTGACCTGGCTGGCACACAGACCCTCAGCAACTCTCACCTTGTAGATCCTAATGACACTTACAAATAACATATTTCACCATTTTGTAAGTAGGTAAACACTTTTGAAAAATTACTTGGTGCTCTTGTTAGTGACCATATAGAAAACTGTAGTACTGCTAAGCATGCACTACAAGACTACATAACTACAACACTACAGAATCAATAAGAACAAGCATATATAAGCACATATATATAATACAGAATTTAAAGTGTTATACTGTAAGCAGCAATTAAAAGTGAAGGATTCTATATTAGATTCAAACAATTCCAACTAAACTAAACTACAAGGTATTAGAATCACATTTGCCATCAACTTACTGGTAACCCTGGGTCCCCTCGTTCACCCTTCCTGCCAATCTCTCCTCGTGCACCCTGCCGAGGAACACACAGGAGTCAGCATTATATCAACAAACCCATCACATCCACCATCACATACACATATAAACCCTCACACACCAATACAATATCCACAAAGCTATCCCCTGTGAATATATTAAAGACAAAAACATTACACACAAGCATTAACAAAAAAACACCACTTACTCTTGAATAATGTATAGTATCTTTATCCAATATACATAATCAATCACTGAAACAATAACACTGTAAGCTTACCTTCATACCATCCAACCCTGGTGCGCCCTGTTGAAAAATAATACCAATATTAGTAAGCTTTGGCAACAGAAATGTAGATTTTTATTAATAAACCTGCGAGGGATCAAAGTGTGGAGCTAGAAAGTTGAAACACAAGGTCTATCATGATGCTGGTCTGATAGCATTCCTGGAAACGTAATATTCGATAATAAGTGTTGTGTTGTTTGCCAGACTCAATATATATGTGAGTCTTAGAATGAAGAAAAGCTCCAAATGCATACAACATAATCACAATGATTGTATTATACTTCATGCTTCATCACTGACTGGGAAAAATATAGCCAGAACGAAGGGCAGATACATTAAACAAGAATAAAGGTGTATGATTTGTATATCTTGTGTTAAAAAGACAAATTAGTGCCTTTCTGAATAAAGTGCCGATGAAAAATCCTGCGAGACTGAGTTAAATTAGACTGAAGACAAAACTCTCCTCTTTATATGCTCAGAGTGCAATCAGTACAATGTTTCATGGATATAACTTTGGGTATATGATTATATATTAGTTGCATCTGATTATATTGCCATTATGTCAAGTATTAATTTAATTTGACTGCATGAAGTAATGACAGTGGAAAGAAAGGACACCAAGGATTGTGCATGGAAAGGTATGACTGAGTGACTTTCTGCTATGACAATCTTCTTTGAACTATTAACTGCATGGAAAGAATTAAACATACACACAGATGAAAACTAGAAACATGTACATTGAAAAACATCGAAAAAATCCAAAAAATTAACTGCAATGAAAATAGTGCCACAGCTTGAAGGTGTATATTCATGTAGTGTTTACTTAGAGATCAACAGACAGTAAAGAAGAACAATACACATACGCCACAAAATGCAAACATGCATGTTCTCGTAGGCAATTTCAGAACTGCATTTTATATATGACTGTGTATCAATCAATAACCAAATTTCTTTTTCTCTTTCAGATGAATACCAAACAGAAATAAGCTAAACATTCTTAGATTCCTTCTTTGATGTAAGAGTTTAATGTTCGTCAAAGTGATACTTGATCCACCGTCTGTCACGCTCAAAGTTGCTGAAGGTTTTTGGTTCAAATTAAAACTAATATGAAAAGTATGGGATTCCACAGCATAAAAAATGGATAGTTGCATAATATTCTATATGCTTGCAATATTTTTCTTCTCTTAACTCCTAGGGTCCGGCTGATGGATATTTTCGTCGGAACGTAGAATCCAGCTGATGGAGGTAGGCCTATTTGGCAAAACAGTAACTATGACGGAAATATCCATCAGCCAGACTCTACCTCCTGACGGAAATATCTGTCAGCCGTACCCAAGGGGTTAAGCAAGTAATGGTGCTATAATATTAGGCCTATAAAAAGTTTCATTGGTTACAAAGAACTACTTTGAAATTTTGTCAAATCCTTCATAAGAGTTGTCTAGGTCAGTAAATAAGGAGTCAATGGCTTTAATTTCCTATGTTTTCTTTGCATCTGCTCCTCGCAGTAATGTTTGGTCTTCCTCATCCCCGCACGGAAGCATCATGCATCACAGATTCATCAAGATATCCATCATCACCTTATGCTATGTCATCAAATGCAAGCTCTCTTCTAAATACCTTTTTTTACTGGTGAAACACTATGCAGAAAACTGTAAAAAGCTTGAACATTTTATATTATCAATTAATATCAGAAAGTGTAAGGATGTCTGCCCTTGATTATTGTTTTTTTTTTGTAGGCATACTTATCACCTCTGTAGAATACATTAATCATTAGTGTTATCAAACAATATCGTCAATATGTAGACAAAGGACAAATGACAATAATAAAGTATAAAGAAAAATGTGATCCTTTACTGAGAGAAACTTCCTCTCAGACAATGTTAGTACTTCTCGCTCACTCTTCTGCCACACAATATTGGTGACTCACCCTCTCAACTTCATATATTCAATACTAAAAAATTCACAGATGAAGTGTCTGACTAACAAAAAAGCTGAGTTTTTCAAATTTTATGTATTTTACTTGTTTGCATGACAGTACTTGCAAAGTAAAAGCAGGATTTAAGTTACTTGTACTGCCTCACGTGGGTATCATGCCCATCGGAGGACTTGTTCAACACCTACCGTTGTCCCTGGCTTGCCCGTCTCTCCTTCCCGGCCTGCCTCTCCCCGCAGACCCATTGGTCCCGGCAGACCCATGGGTCCCGGGTCACCTTTGTCACCCTTGGCACCCTGGAAGGTTGTCACAATTTATCAAATAGAAAACACATTCCAAATTTTCTATTTCAAAATTAACAGTATATTTGATTGCCAATTTGTTGGTGATATTTATTTGTGATGAAGAAAATATTTTGTTAATGTATTCATATGATGAGACTCTAGAGTACTTTATTAACATTATCAAACAATATAGAGAAATGTCATACAAACTATGCTTCTTCACTTTCATTTTTTACACAAACAGAATATATATTAATCAACAGAATTTATAATATGTAAAGATCATTGTAAAAAAAAAGAAAAAAAATTGTCAACCATCCATGGGAGGATGTAAGACATTCCTTGCACACAACTTACAAGTTCTCCTTTGGTGCCATCCTTGCCTCTGCCGCCCTTGATGCCTGGAGGACCCTGCAGACCCGGGGCACCTGTTGGCCCGGGTGGACCTGGAGGACCCATGATCTGCCACAAACACACAGGTCACCATTGCTTCCCAAAACAAACACTGTGTATACTTATCATCACACTGAGTCATACAATGTACACATGCATGTTTCACCAACAACATCATGACAAACTCACCACCTCTCCCGGCACCTCCGTCCAGATCCTGCTTGAGTCACCCTGCAACACCAACCTTTATTTAGTATCACAAGTGAAGGGAATGTTAAAAATAACATCAATGTATAGAGATGATAGTTTTGATATAGTTGACAATTTAATGAGCTTAGAAAAGTTTAAGTGGAATGAAAGTACGGAAACCAGAAGCTTGTATATCTATGTATAGTCTGTGACGCCTCGTTCTCTCTGAGAACATTCCACAAAGGGATGACAACGTGACAAACTATTAAAAAACACATAACAAACTCACCTGTCTTCTTCTGAGCTTTTTCAGTTTCTGGAAAGTGATGCAAGGAAGAGATAAAAATACTTATCAAATATTATTTTAAAAATCATTAAATACTGTAGTATGACTGGAAAAAAATAAACAGAAATATTACACTTATAGAGCAATGGATTCTTAGCAAAAAATATGCAAGGAAATTGTGGCAGGTTTATGTGACATGTGAACATCCAAGGAACAGTAGAGGTGCTTACCGAGTCTCCCTTGTCACCCTTATCACCCTTGAGGCCCGGCAGACCCTGAGATCAACACAAACACAGATTAGCCGTTACACTTTTTTAATGACACACAGGATGTCAACTGTATTGGGGTTGTATAAGTTATATCTATTTTATGCAAGTATTTCATATCAGATTTCTTTTGTTGTCATTACATTTTAGTTAGTACAGTACATTCTTTGGTACAGATTTTCTTCCATATTCTCATTCCTAGATATTTTTCTTGTATTATATTTCCAATTCATATCTTAGATTCCACTTCACTTACCAAAAAAGAAGTAAAACGTATTAAGAAGAAAACAACAATCTCTTAGTTTCTCATACTACACACAGATAAATCCTTCATGAGTAATACCCTTCCAGCAGACACTCACATCCTTCCCACCACTTGTGACTCACCGGTGGTCCTGGTAAGCCTGGTGGTCCCATCAGGCCCGGCGGACCGATGTCTCCATATTCACCTTTCTCACCCTTGGGACCCAGTGCACCTGGCAGCCCTGGAGGACCTTGTGGACCAGACTCCCCATGGATGCCGTCCACACCGGGAGGTCCTCGGGTGCCCAGTTCACCCTTGGTGCCCTGGATGCCCATGGAGCCTTTTTCTCCTAAAAGACAAAATTTAATATGCTGATGTAGAAACTAATAAATACTTATTCTGCTGATTTTGTACATGTAAGCTATTCTAACATATATATAATATGCAATATTGAAAGATATGAATCTATGAAAAAAATCATATGAAGAATATTATAAAGCTACCAAGATATAAGGAGTATATTTCTAATATAATATCCTTTTTTGATGCCTTATACGATTTGCAGGAAATATGATGGTAGTATTCTTGTAGCCCACCATAGGGTTAAGGTATACTATGGAAAATAAAACATCTAACTTGAAAAGTTGCACATTCTACCATTCACAATACTGTTTGCAATGTGATGTTCAACAAGAAAGAGCAGACTCACCCTTTTCTCCTGAAGGCCCCACATTGCCAGCCTCTCCCTTAGGTCCTGCCCGTCCTGGTAGTCCCTGTGCTGCCGCTCGCCCAGACTCACCGCGCCGCCCCTGCCAGGCACAGCAGGAAGACACTCACTCGGCACAATAATCCTCCCAAAAAGCTCACTTCACACTATACAAGGCAAAGTTCCTGGTGAGAAATGTGTGTGTGCAATATATATACAGTATTGACGCACACTGCTAATAAATACAGCTTTATTACGAGTCCCAATTTTTAGTCTTGATTGACATTCATTGCTTTTGTGAAAATGTTATACTTTCACAAGAAAAGCATAATAATCTATTGAGTGAAGCATTTATACAATACATCATGTATATATATCCAGTGTGTGTGGAAAGTCTTAATGCAATTTCTGAGACAACAACAATTGTCCTTTTTTGAATCATTGTCAAAAATACACTTCTACAAGTGCTGAAGTCATGACAGTTTTATTAAACAGTAGTGGAATGATGTTAAATACAGTTATAAAGATGTCATGAAGTTCAGTCCTCGAACAAGGGTATTTATGATGCTGTTTAAAAAAACACAAAATTATCAGTGTCTTTGAAAAAATCATTAACACTTTCTACATGTATTGTATGATTTCAATAATAAGAAATGAGTGTAATAAGTAACCTCAGTACAGTATACATGATAAGTATTGGGAATGGTGTTAAAAACTGAAGAAAAATTGTACTTATTCTACATAAATGACTTGATTTTGTTTTTATGACCTAATTTTAATACTGCATGTTCTTAGTGGCTTTAAGTGGTTAGTAATTACATACTACTTGCATATTTGTAAACTCAAACACTTAAAGTTATGATGGTAAGGTAAAAACAAAATACTTACTCCAGATGAACACAGGCTTACTAACCCCAGACACTGTGAGGTTAGTGATGAGATGAACAAACACCAACACCAACACCTGATGACCACTCACAAACCAGCTCACCCAAAACAACAATGAGTCCAGCGTATGTTAGTTGCTACCACCACCTCAACAAATAAATACATAAATAAAATAAAAGATTATCACAAAGCAAACAGTTTAACGAAGAGCAAGGAGTGAGAAAATATAGTGCATGTACAACTATAAAGCATGTGGAAGCAGCTCACAGATTCATAATACATGCACATCTATATGCACAAAAGTAACACTGTACACAAGCATACAATGTGATTATAGAGACAAGAAGGCAAGACCAATGCTACAGGCACACACATAAAGGTCAAGACAAAGAGAGAATACACAAAAATTTTACACTGATCAAAATTGACACACACATTCAAACCAATTTTTACACATGTCATTCATCCTTATTAGCAGAGACATACGATACTTTTTTTTTTACACGTAAGATGACAGAACACACTCACACACCCATACATACATACACACTCACACATACACACAGCAAAGTAGTATAAAAAAATGGCACATAACACACACACACATGGACACACACGCACAGAAAAAAATATGATTAATTTCTATTATAGCTGCACTAATAATGCACATGGCAGCGTTTGTTAATGGCTATTAATTTTTCATTCGGCGTTATGTAATCTAGCTGATGTGAAAGCAGAACAGAGCTAAAACTGTATGTTATTATGTTAAAAGGTTAAAAATCAAAGGTGTGACTCTTTGAATTCATTGATTAATGACTCAAGGTTAGCACATGCCACTAAGTCTTTGCCTACTGCTAATCAAGAAGGTCTCTGGACTCCTGCTACTTCCTTAATGAAACACTAGACTATGCTAGTTCTTCCTACTTGAGCCTCACCAATGTAAACATATGCAAATAAATCTCCTAGATTCTACAACCTGGCTCAATGGAAACAAAGTTGTGAATAAGAATGAAAGAAAAGAAACATGGAGTTATTAGTAAAACCTGCACCATAGACAATGTGAAAACTGAACCAAGTCTTCCCTGAATTGTAAATATGTTTGTCTGGTATGGATTGACATGATGAGCTGCTGTGTCCTAGTCTACTGGTCACAGTTAAGGTACGTACCCTCTTACCCCGCTTGCCCCGCCTGCCCCGTGGTCCTCGTGTTCCCTCCTCCCCATCCAACCCAGGGGGACCCATGGGACCCTCTGGTCCTAAGTCCCCTGGCAGCCCAGGTGGCCCAGGGGGTCCTGCACAGCCAGGGAAATGGACAAGTAGTGGCCTTTCTTTGGCTGTTACATTCACCCCATTTCTGATCATTATATTACTGCTGTTATACAAAAAAATGTAACTGATGGACAATTATTTTTACATACAATCAGAGGTTTGCTTGTCTCTTATGTTGTAATGAAGAGTTTGAAGTCCTGTTCATTACACATGAGTTGAAACAGTCACATCCAAGTTATAATGAGTCACCTTCACACATGTATCTTAACACTTATGACAAGTTTTCATCACTAACTCATATAATGATTTATCATAAAACAAATATTCTTGGACTTCATTAACAAAGTTAAAAAAAAAATCCATGCATGAAGTGAATACTGGAAACCTCCATCAAAGGACTTTGTTTATCATGACTGGTGACCATCTTTATGTTTTGGATCTACAAAGGCTTTGTCATTGTATTAGATATAACAACCCGATTGCACCTTGTTAACAATCATTAATACCACCTCAAGTTCATTAACATTTCTTTCACCATAGTTGCTCTATAAACAAATGTAGATAAAAAGAAAGAAAACTAATTAAGAAAAAACATTATAAAAAACTTGAGTATTACACAAAATTATGTGCATTTAATTAATTTTTTTTCCAATATTTTTAATGAATTTGATAAAATTTCTTTAATCTCATACAATGCTAAGCATCATCTTAATAGAATAAGGTCTTCATCTCATCTCCAGGTGGGGGAGAAAAACTGGACCCACTCACCAGATGGTCCAGGAGGCCCTTCAAGGATTCCGGCAGGAATTTCTTTGCCGTTGACTGTGGTGATCCCTCGGTCACCCTTCTGTCCCTTGCCACCCTGGGGATGAGGTTAGGGTGAGCTGGGTGGTGAGGGGGGAGAGGGGGAGGGGAGCAGCTTGGTGGTGGGTGCAGGCAAAGAAACTTTATTGAAATGAACAATACTCATGCCAAAATAAAAGTCAAAAGGAGTAAAAATCAATATGGTAATACTCAGGAAGAAATACAGTACATACAGTCATGATATGTACCTAAGGAATGCAGTCATATGTCAGTTGGTTCACAAGAATTAAATAACCGTTTACCATAATAAATTAAAATAAGGATGGCAAGATAAAAGAAGGGCTTCCTTTACTTAAGAAAGCACACTGCATAGCAGTACCTACATATAATATTACATTATACAAACAAAATAGAAAGGAAAGAGTTAATCTTATTATCATATTGCATATAGAATGTTTGAACTGATACGATCATATCTGAAAGAACTTTTGGTTAGACCTGAACACTGTGGTCTACGTCACAGGTAATCCAAGACAGAATCACTACAACTTCTGTTCAGCTAAACTTTTTTCTGCTAGCACATAAGTGGCTGGATCATTGCATACTAGCAAAGACATCCACTTTACTGATCTCCCTGGTACCTTACACTTAATTTCATTCCTTGTCTTAAAATAAAGAACGTTTGAATAATGGCATGTAAAGGTTCTACGATGCTATTTCAGACTGAATGTGTGTACGTAGGACACACACACACACACACACACACACACACACACACACACACACACACACACACACACACGCACGCACACGCGCGCACACACACGCGCGCGCACACACACACACACACACACACACACACACACACACACACACACACACACACACACACACACATTACATTACTACTGTTTCAAAGCCAAACACATAGACAAATAAAATGCTAAAGAGCTGCACTACAATAAATGATGTACAGTGACATACTACTACACACAGGACACTGGCAGAGTACTAGAAGCAGATGGCACATACTACACTAAGGATAACATGGAACAGAATCAACATAAATGTGCCAAATGAATGTTTATTTTTCTACTAAATAGCTGACAGAAGAACCACATAAAAAGAACTACTTTTGCAATGTTTAGAAAGCAGAGTACGTGTGTGATGGTTGGACTGAACTGGACTGGTGAAACACTTCCCTTGAAGATAACTTCTTTTTGAACCTCACATAAAGCATGCTTTCATGAGGTCACATTCATGTGCTAGGAACCTTTCTTTCCTTCCCCACCTTCTCCTATGGCACTGCCATCCCAGGGACAGGGCAGGGCTGTCTGCGGTGGCACACTTGTGCCATGAAAAGCACAAATAGGCACCACTAAGGTCACCTATAAAAATAAAATGTGATTTTACTCACTCTTTCACCTTGAAGCCCTATTGGTCCTACAGGGCCAGGGGGTCCAGGAGGTCCAAGAGGACCTGCAGGACCCACCTCGCCAGGAGGACCAGGCTCTCCAGGATAGCCATCGCGGCCATCCATACCTGGCAGGCCGTCCTTGCCTGAGGGTCCTTGGGCTCCTGGGGGTCCAGGACTGCCTGAGTCTCCCTGCAATGACACTAGTCAGAAGCTGTCACAGAAAATATCCACGATTACACAAACTACCTCAATGTGCTGACTTGACTTGATAATGTGGATATTAAAATAGTGATTTACAGGGAAAAGTTACTATTATCTATACTGAGAAACAGTGATACAGAAATCCCCGATCATTCCATATGTTATACTATACTGTAAAACAATGAAGAGTGCAAAAATGGTGACAATTATTTTGTGACATTGCATATTAATGGGTGAATAGAACATCTACTCTTTCAGTTCACATTGTATTGATATTATGATAAGTTAGTGTAACAGTTAATGTTAAAAAGATGGAAAGCTAAATGCAGCAGTAGATAGTTATGCCTGGCTGTTAGCTGCATGCCTGTCACACCTCTGGCAGCAGTAGCAGGAGCAACAGCAGCAGGAGAAACTTTTCTGTGAGTTCCATAAATGTGGGGATCACTGTATTCAGAAATATCAGGACACATACTACATATTTTCTGATCTGATAATAGATGATATTTTAAAACTTCTGTAAGTTATTATTTATTTACCGTTACCTATTAAACCTTACATTAAAGACACAAATCAAGGCTGGAGGTGAAGGTCGTGTTAGTATGACAAAGGCTCCTAATAAAGAAAGCATCCCCAAACACACTTATCATCACTTACTACTTGAATCACCTACATACATTTACCAGGCAGCATCATGCAAAGGTAAGTTAGTTATCATAAAAAACAGGAGAACAAAAATACATAAGGTAATCAAGTTCATAGCTATATGGTAATACGTCTGGCATTGAGCAACAAAAAATATGACAAAAACACACCATAAAACAAAGAAAACTGAAGGAAAAAAACTTACTTTAATAGCTAATATTCTATCAGAGTCTATGCTATCCCAGGCACCTCCCACCGTCCCCTGCAAGAAGGGCGTAACACAGTCAGCATGGCACAGGGAGGACGAAGAGACACGTTGAGGGGGAACCACAGCAGAGAGCGGCATGCGGATCACCTACTCCTCACACTTCATCCAGTCTTTATTTATTACTATTATGATGACTATTTTCAAGCCATGTAATATATTAAATCATAACTGTATATACTTAAATAAAAGTAACATGTTTCTTATTTGTGTTGGCAAATTATCATGAAAAGGGAGGAGGTAAAAAAAATAGGGAATGAAAAAAAACGAGAGAAAAATGTTGGTAATATTATTGATGAAATGTTAGCATAGTTAATGCTGCATTAGAGTGTTTATAAGCAACATGGGATTAGTTGATTAGGAGTTCATGGCAGTGTGTTACCATGTTTGTAGTCCCTGAATGGTAGTGGTAATGGTGGTGGTGGTGGTGGTGGTGGTGGTTATGCTGGTGATGATAAAGTTTGTGTTGCAAGAATAGCCCCGCACAGAGAAGGACATAAGTGTTTAGCAATTGCATGGGTGAGTGAGTGGAGGTGGCGAGGCAAAAAAATATATACACTGACTAAAATTATATATATGTACATATAAAAAAAAGTAAATTAAAGGCAATAAATTCATAAGGTTAGAGGAAAAAAAGACAATACAGCAGGTTAGTGTGTGCAAACCAAGCACATTATGTTGTTCAGATACACACACACACACACACACACACACACACACACACACACACACACACACACGCACGCACACACGCACACACACACACACACACACACACACACACACACACACACACACACACACGCACGCACACACGCACACACACACACACACACACACACACACACACACACACACACACACACACACACACACACACACACACACACACACACATGAACAGACACAATAGTATTAAAACATATATACATAATCATTAGCAAACTGCCTACAGCATACACTATCATCTCAGCTTGTGAATAAAATCGCAAGCTATTATGAGACAGAATTCACTACAAAAAAAAAAAAAATCTACAACAAAGCGATTCATTGGAGGGGAAACTACTACATAAAGCCAACAACTAACCATACCAGCGATTAATAAAACAAAAGATTAATTACTATAAGGAGATCAACAATAGTATAAGCGTGTGCAAGTCTTGATGGAGGGAGTTAGCGCGCGTGAAAGCGATGCTCGTCTCACCTTAATGGCGATGATTTCTGCATACCCTAACGTGCCTCCTTCCAAGCTCGTAATTGATCTTTTAATCCCCTGAAACAGAACATGAGGTGCTGACTCAACAGCCGAGAGGAACATTGAAGAAAAAAGATCTGTAAGTGATCACGCCATAAAAAAAAGAAGTCTTGTTATCTGAAGCATGAAGAGTTGATTAATATTGCTCCAATTGTATATATGTCCGTATGTATGTATGTATGAAGTGAATGCTTGTGTTGCAGTACAAGTGTGGGGTGTCAGGATGCTACACACAGACTGACCTTGGCACGGGTAAGAATGTCGTAACCTGCTCCCGGTTCACCTTTCTTTCCTAGTTCTCCTGGTGGCCCTGGTTGACCCTGCATGCCCTGGGGTGGAGGGGAAGGAGAGGTGTTAGTGTTGGAGGTAAGTCTGAATACACGTGTGCTAGGCTGGGACGGGGTGAGGTAGGGTGGCACGGGGAGATTGCAAGATGTGAGCGCGTCAGTATTAATAAAGTCTACGGTCTTGACCATCCATACTTAACAACCGCTCTCATTTTTTTTCTCTCTCTCTCTTTCTCTTTCTCTTTCTCTTTCTCTTTCTCTGTCTTTCTCTCTTTCTCTATCACACACACACACACACACACACACACACACACACACACACACACACACAACACACACACACACACACACACACACACACACACACACACACACACACACACACACACACACACACACACACACACACATGATAAAATACAAACTGACGAGGAAAATTCTATCAATGATAAAAGATCTTCCTAATTGAGTGATATAACAATTTCTTAAACATGGAAAAGGAAAAAAAATACAGAATCACAAACTTTTCTAAAATTTTCTAGTATCTGCAAAATCCATGGGAGCAAAACTCACATATAAGTTTAGCTAGATCAGTTGTCTAGAGAAGAAACAATGCCTTTACCTCAAATCCTGTTTATTAATACTATAGACTTGCAAATACACACTCACCGGTTCTCCTTTCGGGCCATCCAAGCCTATGGGACCCTGCAAGACAGAAGGTGTATTAGAGGAGCAGCTCGAGGTGGTCATGACTACATACACAATCAAAACACTAACACAACAACGAAATGGGGAAAGATATACAAACAAAAGACTGAATACTATAAATATATGGGGCTTTTCGATGGCAAAAAAAAGAGGGCATTATCAATTAATTATTCCTCCTTTTAAATAAGCAAGATGAATCCATGCCAAAAGCTTTAGTGGTCTAAGTAAATATGGCAACTTAGGTATTATTATTCCCAGTCTCATTAAAGTCTGACGTTATGAACACTAAAAGCACAACAGTGAGTTTATTATCATTACTATATTATTATCATTATTATCTTAAGGTAGAGCTGGTCTCGTCTCTCAGGCGATGCGGGGTAAGGCTAGCAAAGAGAGGGGGTAGCAGGCTGCCGGCGCCATACTCATGTTAGCTGAAGGAAAGCGAGAGGGACCACTAACGCAGGCATCTGACAAGCAAAGCAAGGCAAGGCAAGGCAAGGTAAGGCAAGGCATGCATACTAGGCTACAAGCAGGTTCTCAGTCCTCACAACATACCAGTGACGCTTTGCTACCTAGCGTACTCCGTGCTATTAGTATTGCTTTCGTTCTAAAGGAATTTGGAAGAGAAACAGGAAAGGAAACTAAGAGAACAACAAGAACGATAAGTCTATGTAAAGTATAACGGCGGAGACAAATGAAGAGCTGCATGCATCGTCCATCACATCACAGCTTGAGAAGAGGCGTAGGAGTGGCTCGTCTCAGCCTTGAACTTCAACTCATATAATATTTCTAAGTGTCAGTCGTAATTCAGGTCGACGCTTTCTTTATCCAGGCGAAAAGAGAATCGTGTGGAGTAAGCAGCGAGGGGAGTACGAGGGAGTAGTACGAGAGGAGTCTGCGTGGTTAGACAAGATGGAATTTCTATAATTGAAAAACTTCGACAAGAATGAGGTTGTTCGGTCGGCAGGAGTAATAGCGTGTTTTAATCTAACTGTTTAAGAGGTTTTCATTTCCTCCAAGAAGAGAAAAGTGTATCCGGTCTGGTGGTGTTATGAGCGAAAGGTATTTAATTGCGGTCTGAAAATTGCTAGGCTGTCAAAACTACGACCACGCAATGCTGTTGTCTCGCCTTCAATTGCCTTGTTAACTCTACCAGAAAAAAAGTGATATTCTCCTCACTTAATGAAGCATTTATCACCGTCTAGTCTAGTCTGACGATACAAACACAATCAAAGAAGAAAACACGATAAAAAACTAATCCATTTTATACGACCGTCTGCAACAACATTCATAAACTCCAACTCTGAATCACAACACGCCAGTCAGCTAATCTCCATGCGATCAGCAGCGCGGAAATGGCTGAGTCTGCAAGATTGGGGCGGCGTGGAGACGGAAGGGGCGGGCGGCGGGGTTCCATTGGGTTAGTGTGTTAGGGGGGGAGGTGCGGCAACCCAACCTTCCCTCTCCGCCCCTCACGCTCGGTTCTTGCTTGATGTTGTGCTGAACTGGTGTCGTCCCATTAATACACGGCTCGAGGGAGAGGTGTGAGCAACGCAGCGTCAGGACTGAGCTGCCAGCGGGGGACTTCTGCTAACGACTCTTTCGACTTTTTGCTCCGTAGGGGTCGAGGGAGAGGAGCGGTGATGAACGAGGGGAAAGAGAGGGAAAGAGGGAGGGTGGTGATGGGCAGGTAATTTTTTTGTTTACTTGTTGTTGGTCTAGTTTTAGTGAGTGACTCAAGCCTCGCCACGCCACGCCACGCAAGCCTCGTAATGGGCCACAGTGACCCGCATGTTTCCTCTGTGCGGCCTCGACGCTTCTCAGAGGACTGTTCTCACCAATGCTCTGTGTAATTGAGCAAATTGTTCACCTTGAAATGAGATACACAACGGCTCCAAGGAAGAGCGTGACGGCTGGGACGGTGTTATTGTGTTAAATACGATGTTAATGGAAATATGTTAGAGAGCAGCGTGTTAGGTAAGAGTGGGCCACTAAAGGACCGCGACCAGGACCCCACCGACCGGGAAACCAGGGAAGCCTCGGTGTCCCTTTTGGCCCTGAAACAGAGAAATCGCCGTTAATGCAGCAACGCGGCGGCCTGCAGTCGTTCCCTAGGCCAGTCATGCTCGGCCACCGAACAGGGCGACCTGAGGACCCCAGGCTGGCGGGGGAGGGGCGCGGAACCTTGGCTGCTCGACCCCAGGGGAACTTCCAACAAAATCAAAAACACAAACTTACTTTTTCTTCCTTCCTCATTATATAACTCAAAAATTCAAATATTCTTTTATATAAAATTACACTGGAGAATCTTTCCTAAAGATATATTTAAAAAGATTTATACATTTTCTGTCTCATTCGGTATGACTGTGGTTAGTGTCGCTACCCTGCTGTACGGACGCAGCAATAACTGAAGGGTGTGAAGGTGTGAGGGTGTGAGGGTGTGAGGGTGTGAGGGTGTGAGGGCGTGAGGGTGTGAGGACGTGAGGGTGTGAGGGCGTGAGGATGTGTCCCATGGTTCTTGGGTTTCCTCTCAACACTCGTACACAATGCCTCTCATGTTAAAAATGCTTGTAACATTTTTCTTATCAATGACATTAATTAAGGCATCCATCCGCCTTTACGTGAGCTGGTGGTTCCCGCGCCCCGCCCCGCTTACCCTTGGCCCCGGTCTGCCCCGCCACACCAACACCACCACACATAACACTGCGAGCAAGACAAGGACACCAGGCACTCCTTACACCATGGACGAGCATCAATATAGACTATAATACAATTGAAACTATATAACATTGCCATAACAATTCCTAGTGTGCTGTGCTTGGACCAGAGTGAGTGGATGAGGAGCGCTGACAAGATGCGTCCTGCAGGTGTAATGACCCCAAGGCAGGTGAGGGTGTGATGCGCGGCGAGGGTCAGGGTGAAACTCAGCCATGTCAGCCCTACGTGACGCAGGTTAATACACGTTTGTTGCATTAGTGAACTACAGTGTTAGGAGCGGATACGCCAGGCTCAGCCACACCCCGCCGCCCGCGACACACACCACCTGCTGCAAACACCCATGTATGTATGTATGTATGTATGTATGTACCTCCTGAACCGACCACCCGACTAGAAAAAAACAAAAATAGTAATAATAATAATAATAATAATAATAATAATAATAATAATAATAGTAATAATAATAATAATAATAATAATAATAATAATAATAATAATAATAGTAATAATAATAACAACCTGGCACAAAAAAAATGAAAGCCTACCAGCGTATCACATAAAAAAAACAAAAATAAACCTAACAAAATAAAAAAAATGAAAAAAAATGAAAAATTACGATCGACGCCTGCAATCCACCAATCACCATGCAGGACGCGATGGGCACTACACATGCACCACCAATCACAGGGCAGCACGAGGGACACACAGACAAACAAATATACATACATACAGACAGGCAGACATACATACAAACATACATACATAAACATTTCCCCATCGAGGTATTTCCATAAACTACTCCACAGAGGGAAAAAACAGCCTCATATGGGGAGAAGGGGAAGGGAGGGGATTGGGGGAAGGGAAGGGATGGGGGAAGGGGGATAACACAGGCTCCGTAACACTTAGCAATACATGAACAGGACAACACACAAACAACTGCAAGGTAATGGTATAATGCATGAGACAAACAAGGTCGTACCGGGAACCCATTCTTGCCCGGCGGACCAGTGGGACCCTGCAAAGAAAATCGACTCTGTTACGACTACTACCACGACCTGTAAGTAGAGATAGATGACCTAGCCTCCCTCAGGTAAGAACGCTACGCTAATTAATGAG
>JAXIVD010004592.1:5000-30000 GCA_036785275.1 Cancer borealis | reverse complement strand
AAATTAGGGCAATTTGGCATATTAGGTTATTATTGAATGCCTATTTATAGTCTGTTCGTGTCCATCTGTAACCTTGAAATCATAACTAATTACAAGCTTGCATAAAATTAGTATATTTGAAGACATGCACAAACATTTTCCATTGCCAAATAATCATAAGTTTTCAAACACAGTAACTTTCAGCTTGGTGCCGTGAGCCTCCAGCATGGTGGACTGGACTTGATTTATCACCATTTGGTAAGCTGACTCCCACTTTTTGTTCTTTGTTCGTAGGATCTGCCTGAAAAATAATATTGTAGTTAGCATTGACCCAATCGTTGATGACACATTGTTAAATAAGTTCACTAAGTTCACCATGGCACTCACTACTCCTACTGTTCCAATTTCTTAGTGGTGAATGCTGTAATTTGAACTCTTCCTGTAAAAATCTGTAAAGCTAAGCTGGTAGGATTGGCTCATATCATGCCAACTTTTGTTTCTGTGAGGCAAAATCAAAGATAAAAAATAATGTTCTGTCAATTATTTACTTTTAAATATCTCGCATGGCTATTGTTCCTTGCGGGCTATCAAAAGAGTGTCTGGAAAGAGGCAGATGACATTAATGATGAAGATGGATGTCACCACCTGCTTGCATTACATCATTATATCCTCTAACCCAGAATACAGATAATGTTTTCTCCCCTTCCTCCCCAGTCCTTGTGTTTACCTATACAAATACTTGATGAGACAGTCCAGCTTCTCCAGGTCATGAAAGGTGATGAGACTGGTAAAGTAGCCACCCATAATGTCTGCATCCTCATTCTCCGGGTGGGCACAAGATGCTACCCAAGCTTGTATCAGGGACTTCACATCAGAAAGCTGAAATGGACCAAATATTACGTTTTGAACAGAGTATAGTAAGAGTCGAAGCATTTTTTCTACATTATGTTCTAATATTTGGTAGACTATACGATCTCTTACTTCTTTCATGCCACAGAGATCAGGAACTACTTCAGTCTCTACTTTCTCTTCATTCACCACCTCATTGGTTGGCAGCGGCTCATTAGTGAGTTGTGGAGGTGGTTGAGGGCTGCTTACCCTCCCTTCCCTCGACTGGGCGGGAACACACCTCTTACTTGGTGATGAATTGTCTGGTTCAGGTAATATTGAACCTGGTGATCTGTCTCTTTTCTTACCACCAGGAATATTCTTTTTAATTGTCCAATTTCCAGGCTGTAAGAAGGTTTACGTCAAATATATGGCGAAAAGTTGTATAAATATGGAATTTAAAAATATGTATATCATCAATGCTATCTCTGAAAACTTACTTCCCTCCGAAGAATTCATGTCAAATTGCACCTCCCCTTCACCCCTCCCCTTCACCTTGCAAACTTTTCCGATACCTTCTATCATGCGCTCTGTGCCTCGGTGAAATCCTTACATACTCATAGCTATTAGAGATATTGGAAATATCATTGCAGCATCTGATAGACCTAATTAAACTCTACAGCTCTCATTATGAATATTTGTTCTATGTAAAATAATTAAGCAGGAAAAATTAAACCGTATCTTTTTTCCAAAAAATAACTTTACTCTTCATTTTCTCAAAAGCTATTAGAAATATTGAAAATATCATTGCAGCATCTGATTAGAACTAATTAAACTCTAAAACTGTCATTATGAATATTTTTTCTATGACTAATAATTACGCAGTAAAATTAAACCGTATCTTTTTTCCAAAACATACATTTCCCCCTCCTTTTCTCAAAAGCTATTAGAGATATTGGAAATATCATTGTAGCATCTGATAAACCTAATTAAACTTTACAATTGTCATTTTGAATATTTGTTCCATGACTAATAATTACGCAGTAAAATTAAACCGTATCTTAAAAAAAAAAAGATTTCGTTCTAATTTTCTCGGTAGCTATTAGAGATATTGGAAATATCATTGCAGCATCTGATAGACCTAATTAAACTCTACAACTGTCATAATGAATATTTGTTCTATGTATAATAATTAGGCAGTAAAATTAAACCGTATCTTTTTTCCAAAAAATAGATTTCGTTCTAATTTTCTCGGAAGCTATTAGAGATATTGAAAATATCATTGCAGCATCTGATAGACCTAATTAAACTCTACAACTGTCATCATGATTATTTGTTTTATGTATAATAATTACGCAGTAAAATTATACCGTATCTTTTTTCCAAAAAATAGATTTCGTTCTAATTTTCTCGGAAGCTATTGAAGATACTGGAAATATCATTGCAGCATCTGATAGAACTAATTAAACTTTAAAACTGTCATAATGGATATTTGTTCTATGTATAATAATTACGCAGTAAAAATAAACAAATTTTCTCGGAAGCTATTAGAGATATTGAAAATATCGTTGCAGCATTTAATAGACCTAATTAAACTCTACAACTGTCATAATGAATATTTGTTCTATGTATAATAATTACGCAGTAAAATTAAACCTTATCTTTTTTACAAAAAAAAATTTTGTTCTAATTTTCTCGGTAGCTATTAGAGATATTGGAAATATCTTTGCAGCATCTGATAGACGTAATTAAACTCTCCAACTGTCATCATGAATATTTGTTCTATGTATAATAATTACGGAGTAAAATTAAACCGTATCTTTTTTCAAAAAAATAGATTTCGTTCTAATTTTCTCGGAAGTTATTAGAGATATTGGAAATATCATTGCAGCATCTGATAGACCTAATTAAACTCTACAACTGTCATAATGAATATTTGTTCTATGTATAATAATTACGCAGTAAAAATAAACCGTATCTTTTTTCCAGAAAATAGATTTCGTTCTAATTTCCTCGGAAGCTATTAGAGATATTGGAAATATCATTGCAGCATTTGATAGACCTAATTAAACTCTATAACTGTCATAATGAATATTTGTTCTATGTATAATATTTACGCAGCAAAATTAAACCGTACCTTTTTTTCCAAAAAATAGATTTCGTTCTAATTTCCTCGGAAGCTATTAGAGATATTGGAAATATCATTGCAGCATCTGATAGATCTAATTAAACTCTATAACTGTCATAATAAATATTTTTTCTATGTATGATAAATACGCAGTAAAATTAAACCGTATCTTTTTTCCAAATAATAGATTACGTTCTATTTTTCTCGAAAGTTATTAGAGATATTGGAAATATCATTGCAGCATCTGATAGACCTAATTAAACTCTACAACTGTCATATTGAATATTTGTTCTATGTATGATAATTACGCAGTAAAAGTAAACCGTATTTTTTTTTCCAGGAAATAGATTTCGTTCTAATTTTCTCAAATGTTATTAGATATTGGTAATATAATTGCAGCATCTGATAGACCAAATTAAACTATACAACTGTTAATGAATGTTTGTTCTATGTATAATAATTACGCAGTAAAGTTAAACCGTATCCTTTTTCCAAAAAATAGATTTCGTTCTAATTTTCTCGGAAGCTATTAGAAATATTGGAAATATCATTGCAGCATCTGATAGGCCTAATGAAACTCTACAACTGTCACCATGAATATTTGTTCTATGTATAATAATTACGCAGTAAAATTAAACCATATCGTTTTTCGAAAAAATAGATTTCGTTCTAATTTTCTCGGGAGCTATTAGAGATATTGAAAATGTCATTGCAGCATCTGATAGACCTAATTAAACTCTACAACTGTCATAATGAATATTTGTTCTAGGTATAATAATTACGCAGTAAAACTAAACCGTATCTTTTTTCCAAAAAATAAATTTAGTTCTAATTTTCTCGAAAGCTATAAGAGATATTGGAAATATCATTGCAGCATCTGATAGACCAAATTTTTCTCTACAAGTGTCATAATGAATATTTGTTCTATGTATAATAATTACGCAGTAAAATTAAACCGGATCTTTTTTCCAAAAAATAGATTTCTTTCTAGTTTTCTCGAAAGCTATTAGAGATATTGGAAATATCATTGCAGCATCTGATAGACGTAATTAAACTCTACAACTGTCATAATGAATATTTGTTCTATGTATAATAATTACGCAGTAAAATTAAACCGTATCTTTTTTCCAAGATATAGATTTCGTTCTAATTTTCTCGGATCTATTAGAGATATTGAAAATATCATTGCAGCATCTGATAGACCAAATTTAATTCTACAACTGTCATAAATAATAATTGTTCTATGTATAATAATTAGGCAGTAAAATTAAACCGTATCTTTTTTCCAAAAAATAGATTTCGTTAAAATTTTCTCAGAAGCTATTACAGATATTGGAAATATCATTGCAGTATTTGATAGACCTAATTAAACTCTACAACTGTCATAATGAATATTTGTTCTATGTATAATAATTACGCAGTTAAATTAAACCGTATGTTTTTTTCCAAAAATAGATTTCGTTCTAATTTTCTCAAAAGCTATTAGAGATATTGGAAATATCATTGCAGCATCTGATAGACGTAATTAAACTCTACAACTGTCATAATGAATATTTGTTCTATGTATAATAATTACGCAGTAAAATTAAACTAATTTTCTCGGAAGCTATTAGAGATATTGGAAATATCATTGCAGCATTTAACATACCTAATTAAACTCTACAACTGTCAAAATGAATATTTGTTCTATGTATAATAATTACGCGGTAAAATTAAACCTTATCTTTTTTCCAAAAAAAAATTTCGTTCTAATTTTCTCGGTAGCTATTAGAGATATTGGATATATCATTGCAGCATCTGATAGACCTAATTAAACTCTACAACTGTCATAATGAATATTTGTTCTATGTATAATAATTACGCAGTAAAATTAAACCGTATCTTTTTTCCAAGATATAGATTTCGTTCTAATTTTCTCGGATCTATTAGAGATATTGAAAATATCATTGCAGCATCTGATAGACCTAATTTAACTCTACAACTGTCATAAATAATAATTGTTCTATGTATAATAATTAGGCAGTAAAATTAAACCGTATATTTTTTCAAAAAAATAGATTTCGTTAAAATTTTCTCGGAAGCTATTACAGATATTGGAAATATCATTGCAGTATTTGATAGACCTAATTAAACTCTAAAACTGTCATAATGAATATTTGTTCTATGTATAATAATTACGCAGTTAAATTAAACCGTATGTTTTTTCCAAAAATAGATTTCGTTCAAATTTTCTCAAAAGCTATTAGAGATATTGGAAATATCATTGCAGCATCTGATAGACGTAATTAAACTCTACAACTGTCATAATGAATATTTGTTCTATGTTTAATAATTACGCAGTAAAATTAAACCGTATCTTTTTTCCAAAATATAGATTTCGTTCTAATTTTCTCGGAAGGTATTAGAGATATTGGAAATATCATTGCAGCATCTGATAGACCTAATTAAACTCTACAACTGCCATAATGGATATTTGTTCTATGTATAATAATTACGCAGTAAAATTAAACCGTATCTTTTTTCCAAAAAATAGATTTCGTTCAAATTTTCTCGAAAGCTATTAGAGATATTGGAAATATCATTGCAGCATTTGATAGACTTAATTAAACTCTACAACTGTCATAATGAATATTTGTTCTATGTATAATAATTACGCAGTAAAATTAAACCGTATATTTTTTTCAAATAATAGTTTTCGTTCTAATTTTCTCAAAAGCTATTAGAGATATTGGAATTTTATTGCAGCATCTGATAGACCTAATTAAACTCTACAACTGTCATATTGAATATTTGTCCTATGTATAATAATTACGCAGTAAAAGTAAACCGTATATTTTTTCCACAAAGTAGATTTCATTCTAATTTTCTCGGAAGCTATTAGAGGTATTGGAAATATCATTGCAGCATTTGATAGACAACTAAACTCTACAACTGTCATAAAGAATATTTGTTCTATGTATAATAATTACGCAGTAAAATTAAAACATCTTTTTTCCAAAAAATAGATTTTGTTCTAATTTTCTTGGAAGCTATTAGAGATATTGGAAATATAATTGCAGCAACTGATAGACCTAATTAAACTCTACAACAGTCAAAATGAATATTTGTTCTATGTATAATAATTATGCAGTAAAATTAAACCATATCTTTTTTCAAAAAAATAGATTTCGTTCTAATTTTCTCGGAAGCTATTAGAGATATTGGAAATATCATTGCAGCATCTGATAGACGTAATTAAACTCTATAATTGTCATAATGAATATTTGTTCTATGTATAATAATTACGCAGTAAAATTAAACCGTATCTTTTTTCAAAAAAATAAATTTCGTTCTAATTTTCTCGGAATCTATTAGATATTGGAAATATCATTGCAGCATCTGATAGACCTAATTAAACTCTACAACTGTCATAATGAATATTTGTTCTATGTATAATAATTACGCAGTAAAATTAAACCATATCTTTTAAAAAAAAAATAGACTTCGTTCTAATTTTCTCGGAAGCTATTAGAGATATTGGAAATATCATTACAGCATCTGATAGACGTAATTAAACTCTATAACTGTCATACTGAATATTTGTTCTATGTATAATAATTACGCAGTAAAATTAAACCGTATCTTTTTTCACGAAAATACATTTTGTTCTATTTTTCTCGGAATCTATTAGAGATATTGGAAATATCATTGCAGCATCTGATAGACCTAATTAAACTCTACAGCTGTCATAATGAATATTTGTACTATGTATAATAATTACGCAGTAAAATTAAACCATATCTTAAAAAAAAAAAGATTTCGTTCTAATTTTCTCGGAAGCTATTAGAGATATTGGAAATATCATTGCAGTATCTGATATACCTAATTAAACTCTATATCTGTCATAATTAATATTTGTTCTATGTATAATAATTACGCAGTAAAATTAAACCGTATCTTTTTTCAAAAAAATATATTTCATTCTAATTTTCTCGGAAGCTATTAGAGATATTGGGAATATCATTGCAGCATCTGATAGACCTAAATAAACTCTATAACTGTCATAATGAATATTTGTTCTATGTATAATAATTAGGCAGTAAAATTAAACCGTATCTTTTTCTAAAAAGTAGATTTCGTTGTAATTTTCTCGGAAGCTATTAGAGATATTGGAAATATCATTGCAGCATCTGATAGAACTAATTAAACTCTACAACTGTCATAATGAATATTTGTTCTATGTATAATAATTACGCAGTAAATTTAAACCCTATCTTTTTTCCAAAATATAGATTTCATTCTAATTTTCTTGGAAGCTATTATAGATATTGGAAATATCATTGCAGCATCTGATAGAACTAATTAAACTCTACAACTGTAATAATAGATATTTGTTCTATGTATAATAATTACGCAGTAAAATTAAACAGTATATTTTTTCCAAAAAATAGATTTCGTTCTAGTTTTCTCGGAAGCTATTAGAGATATTGGAAATATCATTAGAGCATCTGATAGACCTAATTAAACTCTACAACTGTCATGATGGATTTTTGTTCTATGTATAAGAATTACGCAGTAAAATTAAAACGTATATTTTTCCAAAAAATAGATTTCGTTCTAATATTCTCGGAAGCTATTAGAGATATTGGAAATATCATTGCAGCATCTGATAGACCTAATTAAACTCTACAAATGACATAATGAATATTTGTTCTATGTATAATATATACGCAGTAAAATTAAACCGTATCTTTTTTCCAAAAAATAGATTTCGTTCTAATTTTCTCGGAAGCTATTAGAGATATTGGAAATATCATTGCAGCATCTGATAGACCTAATTAAACACTACAACTGTCATAATGAATATTTGTTCTATGTATAATAATTATGCAGTAAATTTAAACTATCTTTAAAAAAAAAAAAAAATTTAGTTCTAATTTTCTCGGAAGCTATTAGAGATATTGGAAATATCATTGCAGCATCTGATAGACCTAATTAAACACTACAGCTGTCATAATGAATATTTGTTCTATGTATAATAATTATGCAGTAAATTTAAACTATCTTTAAAAAAAAAAAAAAATTTAGTTCTAATTTTCTCGGAAGCTATTAGAGATATTGGAAATATCATTGCAGCATCTGATAGACCTAATTAAACTCTACAACTGTCATAATGAATATTTGTTCTATGTATAATAATTACGCAGTAAAATGAAACCGTATTTTTTTTCCAAAAAATTGATTTTGTTCTAATTTTCTTGGAAGCTATTAGAGATATTGGAAATATCTTTGCAGCATCTGATAGACCTAATTAAACTCTATAACTGTCATAATGAATATATGTTCTATGTATAATGATTATGCAGTAAAATAAAATTGTATTTTTTTTTTCCAAAAAATAGATTTCGTTCTAATATTCTCGGAAGCTATTAGAGATATTGGAAATATCATTGCAGCAACTGATAGATCTAATTAAACTCTACAACTGTCATAATGAATATTTGTTCTATGTATAATAATTACGCAGTAAAGTTAAACCGTATCTTTTTTCCAAAAAATAGATTTCGTTCTAATTTTCTCGAAAGCTATTAGAGATATTGGAAATATCATTGCAGCATCTGATAGACCTAATTAAACTCTACAAGTGTCATAATGAATATTTGTTCTATGTAAATAATTACGCAATAAAATTAAACCGTATCTTTTTTCCAAAAAATAGATTTTGTTCTAATTTTCTCGGAAGCTATTAGAGATATTGAAAATATCATTGCAGCATCTGATAGACCTAATTAAACTCTACAACTGTCATAATGAATATTTGTTCTATGACTAATAATCACGCAGTAAAATGAAACTATCTTTTTTTCATAACATGACTTTCTTCCTTATTTTCTCGAAAGCTATTAGAGATATCGGAAATGTCATTGCAGCATCTGATCAGTTGTGCTTTGTAGGTAAAATTAGCGGGGATGTTGCTTTAAGAAATTTTTATCCATTATTTTGATATTGTGTAAAAGAAAACAAACATAAAAATGAAATATATACATAAACTTGATAAAATCCTAAACAGAACCAAATCAAACACTTTTTACTTACTAATACCCTAAATTGTTATAGTTCAAGCTTGATCCATTCATTTCAAAACGAAATCCACTCTTATTATTTTAATTTGCACAAAAAAATTAATTATTTTCTCCTTGATCTCTGGATGACTACTGAGGAAATTTTTCTCCCTTGAAACCACTGCAAGTGCATTCAGTCTTTCAGAATTCACACGCGGAGTCAAAAAGAAACACCCCCGAGCACACCAGGGTCAGCAGTCAGCACTGTGTGAACGACAGTGCTCTCTCTCCCTAGCGTGCAGCTTCCCATCTTGGACATGTGCACATGAGCACAACAGCCAAACACTGTGTCACTGGAACTCTGAACCACACAGTTTTATACAAGGATTTTTGTATTATTTTCATAAACTAGTGGATGGCTACTGACATTAAGCTTAAGGATTATATAATGTACAAGTATAAAGAAAGAATTAAAGAAAAAAGGACTTATATTGAATGCTATCAATAATATGGAGTAGCAATAGGGGGTGCTGTAGTTCCGCAGTGCCTATACACGAGCCGCCACTGATGCTGCATAAAGTACCTTGGGAATAAGTCACACACTTCATGCGTCTGTCTACAATGTGCCTCTAATTCTAGGTCCATCATTATGTGAGGCTGCCATTTTGTACCATATACATCATCAAGACTCGAGGCACAGTGAACAACTCTAAAAAGGCTCACATCTCAACAAAAATTTGGTAAATGTCATTATTTTGCATTTATCACAATAAGTTTAAAAAAAATAATATAATTTAGCTGCCAATCTACCTTCCCTGTTTTTCCCAGCATCATGCTGGTGAGAGTGACCAAGCCCTGAGTCTCCACCCGCCTAGAGTCACCCCTGCCCCTTCTCCCTCGCCGGCCCCGGTGCTGGCCTTGCCCTGCTGGGAAAGGTTATATGTCAAGCTTTTGTGTGTGGTTTAGCAAGATAGACCATGAAGCCAGGATGTCAACATGAACTTCAGTATCTAGTATAATTATATTCTTATATGTTTTCACCTTAGTCTAGTCCCAGTTCAGTTCCCTAGATAAGGTAAAGTATACTCTTCCCTGAATCCTGCCTCCACACCACCACAGAGACATTCTCCTGCAGTGCATATGTGGTCTGCATGCATGTTCTGAAGGGGTCCAGTAAATATCTAATGTGCATTTGCATTATATGACATTAAAATCAAACTGGTTTTAACATTAATCAGTAACTTGTAATTTCATAAATAATGATTCCCTTAGTCCCTTATTTACATATCATTGTTAGTTCACTATATCATAGTTTCTCCATAATGATTTAATACATCGCATTTCTCATGAGTAAAAGTTACAGCAAACAGGGACAAAAATGGCCGGTGAAATTAGGTGAGTGAAGGCTCACCTCTATGTATGTTTTCCTGCTTCACTGGTGATCCTCGTAAGCCGAGGTTCCCTGGTAATGGAGCAGCAGCTTCTCTTGTTTGTTTTAGATGCTCCAGGTCTTGCTTCAGCTCTTCACGCAGTTCTTCAGGAATAGCTTCTAAGAAGCTGGAATCTACCTGAAATTAAATTAACATTAGTTATGTACCTAAGTAAAATGTCTGGAATGTCGTATATGTGTAAAAACAAGAAAAAAAGTACAGTTAACATATTATCAACACCATTTGGATGACGTATAATGCAGAGACAGGTGAGGTGGTGCTAAAGGAATGTGTCATTCAGAAGTCACTCAACAGGAGAAAAGGTACCAAGAAGATATGACGTGGGAAGAAAGGAGGGAAATGGAGATATTACTGTTTGATGTAATGTTTCACTGCTTTCTAAAATATTGCCTGATTTATTATCTGATGAAGGGTGACTGTATAATAAGGAGTAAATACTTACCTGAGAAAAACTAGTGATCAGTGCAGAATCTTGAGCATTTTCAGTGACTGTGGAGAAACTGGTACTGGAATTTGACGTTTCTGCAACCTCTTGAATAACTCTTGCTGCTGCCTCTGTTGATGGGTTCTGTCTGTTGGCTGTGGCATCATTTCCACTATCCTCCTCTCCTTTCAACTCTGATCTGTTTCCTCCTGTTGTTTTTCTGCTTGTTTCAGCCCCATCAACAACAGATTGAGGCTGATTAAGCTGATTAATGGTATGGGCATTTTGTTTTAGCCTTTCCGCAGGTGCAACATAACCTGATGTACTTGGCAGTGGCCGTGCTTCTGCCACGTTCCTGCGGGTGTTGCCACTGTCTGTGCCACCAGGAAGGGTTGGGATGATGTAACCTTGCTGCTGGTACTCTGCAATCACTTGACTTCTCATGTCCTCAGGTAAGGCCAATAACACTTCTATATCAATGCTTTTCGATTCACTTGAGGATGTATTGTTTGATGCAGTTGTTGGTTCATGAGTTCCTAAAGGTACATGACCTGCATCAGATGACTGGTCTGCATCACACTCCTGGTGGCTCACATCACACTCTTGTGAATCATTTACTAACACTTCAGGAATTCTTTTTTCTGACACTGAAGTCTCATTGGCACCAGGAGAGACATCAGTGACAGGGATTCTTGCAGGACTCATTCCCATTCCTGGTGCTTTCTTTTTGGCTCCCAATAAGAAACTCCTTATTGATGCGCCGGCAGGCTTGGAGGCACAGGCACCTTCCAGACGGGACACCTGCAGGATATACAGCATTACAAGGAAAAACTATGACAAATTGAACCATTATGTAGTTATAAGAAGATAATGATATAAAGCTTCACTAAAACCTTGATAATTTGAACCCATATAATTCAAATTTTTGGACGATTTGACCTGATTCAGATCAAGAAAGATCAAGAAACAGGTGTGTCATGTGTGAATAAGAAAGGAGTTATCACGTCTACACAATTGGTTTCTTCTGAACCAACACAACTGTCACTCAATACATGCAGAATATAGTTACCTGGATCCCAACTCCCCTGAAGTCTTGAGGTGGAGTCTTAATCTGGCTCAGTAATCCCAGGCTCTCTCTGAAAAAGACACAGATAATCATTTACATACAAAACAAGAAACAAAATTATAATAACCTAATCTTTGATGGGAGAGCCACACTACAATTTATTATTATCTTGTTCCTTTTAATTGAGGTACAACTTTTTTTCTTTATGTATGTTTCAGAAGAGCCTACGAGGTGTGATAAATGGAAATAATAGTGTATGGGATGACACACAATATCTCACCTTTCAATAATGGCTGCAGATGAAGTGGAGGAAGTGAGAGAGGCAGACTTTGTTATGTTGTCACACACACCATGACCCATGAACTTGGCGGTCTCTACTGGAGCATCCTTGGCACGAACCTGCAATCAGGCAAGTGAATTAAGAACAATTATATGAAGTATTTTCTAGTGAGCATCAATGAATAAGATTTCAGAAAAAGAAAAAATGTCTTTGCTAGATATACAAAATATTGATATTGAATAAATTATGGCAGAGTCAGTAAGATTTCCAGTGGAAAACAAAAACTAGTGAAATCTTCTCTTCCTTTCCTTGTTAATTAACTTGAAGTAATTACCTTCAACTTGAGTGTGATACACTTTCCCTTCATTTTGATGGCTGTCAGTCTGTTCTCCACTTCAGCAGCCAACTCACTGATGAACTTGTGGGCATCACTCTGGCAGGTGAATCTTATGCCGTAGTTCACCTCAGTTGACACTGACTTCCTCTGGAAGAATCCACTTGTTATAAACACATCCTAAAGTATGACTGCCTTTGCTATTCCACTATTACAGTCTTGACTTTGTAAATACATAGCCTGGGAACATTATGGAAGGCTGTTAAAAAATGTATAATGAAATGAAGTTAACTTGTAATAGTGATTTGCCATAAGTTACATGTCTCCAACACAAAGCAAGAAAATCTATAGTGCATTCAATGAATTATTTCAACATGTTTCAGCAAGTTGAGGTAATACAGCAGTGTGTTTGGCTGCTGTGACGCACCACGTGCTCACTCTTCACGATGCGTGTGTCAACTCCCCGGCAGTAGTTGTAAATGGAGTGTCCAGTGCGGGGACCAAGCACTGTCTGGAGCTGACCAAGGGAACACTTCTGCAGCTCCCCACACGTTGTCAACCCCTCAGCCTCCAACCTCTTCCCAGTGGACCAACCAACACCTTAATGTTTCAGGTATTTGAAAAAAAGGTTAACTCCACATCATTCATTACATCATTTACAACAAGAAACAAATATATTAAAAAATTACAGCTATCAAATAACAGGCAACTCTACTTTTTTTTTATATATAAATGGTACTTTCCTGTTCAGATATAGGAGACATATCAATAACAAACATCATAAATTGACTGCATGCGATGGAATATATTTATCTTTCTTTCTCACGTTTTGTAAAAATAAAAGGATATAATCCACACCAGCCCTTCAAGGGTAAATTAAGGCTCACTTCACACCGTGCTGGAAAACTGGCCGATTTAGAAATCCATTAAGTTCAATGAGATGCTTCACAGTGCCCATGTGGCTAGATTCCCGCGCGGCACAGATTTACTCGCCGCATGCACTACTAAATCGCGCGGCGATGAGCGTTCTGTAATACTGTTAAACTATGGAGCACTTCAGACGGATGGTTATTTCCTGCGCAGCACTTGAGGTTCATCTGTGGCAGAGGCGAGTGAATTTCTGCCACGTGGGCATCGTGTTAAGGGTCTCATTCAACTTGACTGATTTCTAAACCGGGCGGTTTAGAAAACTATAAATACATGGACTAACCTGGAAGTTCTGTGACCTTGTGGTCCTTCATGTACAGCAGCAGATCCTTTGGTTGAGCCCAGTGCTGGCCATTGGGCTTGGCGAGGCGTGTAGCCATGCGGGCCACCAGCATATTAGGGCCAAGGCCAGCAGAGCACGGACACCTTGTCTCTGCCTACAATTATGCAAATGTGAAATGTATTTTTGTTAACGTGAGAAAGTTAAGTGTTATGGTAATAAGTTTACTTTCTGTTCTGGGTCCCTTGAACCCTAAGGCCCCTTTCACACGTATCGACTTTTCGCCATACGTCGTCCAAAGCAAAAAGTCGACATGTGTGAAACGAGCCTAAGTAGTTAGAGGCAAATTCTGAATGGTACGATAATGCAAGTTATGATGCATGGAAGAACATGGAATACCCAATACAACAAAGGTATTGGACTCCCAGCACTCCTGGATCAGCCTTTTCATAAAAAAAAGCCAGTTTTCACATCGTTCTCTAAACCAATAATATTTCACTGTCAAATCACATCATGTTAGTAGTTTTCTCACACATTTCATGTTCCATATACATATCTACTCTCTCGACCTGGTATGTGGCAACTAATTCTAATCAAACCATCCTTAGCAGTGAGAACAACTACTGATAAGTTACTTGTTTTGGAAATTATATTTAAAAATTAAATAAATATATCCACTAAAGCAACTCAGTGGTGCAGTGCTTAGCCAGCCTGACTACTAATTGGCTGGCCCTAGTTTGATCCTGGACAAGGACAGTCAGCACACAGTTCATCCTCCCACACGTGTTGGTACCTAGGCTAACCTGGGGAAGGTAAATTGTGGAAACTCGGATGTCACAGTGGCCATGTGTCCCGGGGTAACGGATTAACTTCCACCCCATGCTAGCTACACACAGCTACAGCGTGTGTCCCACTTTACCTTTACTATCATTCACAATATTTGGGTGATGGAGTAAATTTTTTGTCCTTAAATGAATAGTCCAGAAACATTTAAAACCATTACCTGTACTTTCTCCCTTAGATGAGTTGTGAAATCCAATGGTGACACCTTGCAGGTCAGCAGAAGGTCTGTCAAATCCACTAACATTTCATCACAGCTCACAGCCTCTATGTCATGAGTGAAGCTGCAAAGTGGATCACCGTAAGTATACACTACATGCATTACAGTTATGCTATCTAGTATGATAGATGTGATAACAATAGAGCTCATCAAGAAAGCATCAGTTATCATTGGTTGCCTTACACTCTTGTGCCTAATAATCTGATGTTGGAATGGCCTATACTAGCAATGCAGGTACTTTATGGGTACATCAGGAAATTTTAGTTGCGTCTTATGAAAATTTTAAATTACAAAATGTCTTCCATGTATTTTACTTTATGTGATCTAGGGCATTGAAGACTCACAGCCATAATTTCATGAACGACAGACCTAAAGATTACTGTATTTCTGAAATTAATATAAATCTATCTGTATCTATATAATAAGCTGTTTTTTCCTTAAATGGGGATAGCTAAGACAATGTAGCCCCCCAAAAACCCTGGTATATAGATTAATATTACTATCAATCATGCACCCACCTGGCCACAATGTCATACAGCTTGTAGGACACCTCCTTATATCCTTCAAAGTCATATGGAATGGTCTTGAGGTTTGGGCACAGCTTCAAGGCAGGGCCGAGGTACATGCCATTCCTCACACCCGCCTTACGCGCCTCATAGTTACACGACGCAATCTCCGACATGGAGCTTGTCTCATCAACGAGGCTCATGGTGATAAACTTTCTGTCTTTACGTTCAATGGTTTGCTCTGGAGTCTCCTCATCACCCTGTTGTTCTTTTATAAATTCTCCGTCAGACACTTTAATGGATCCTGTTGCATGTATTTTATCTTTGAGTTTCTTTTCTGCGCGCTGCTTGTAATAGTTTAGTTCATACTGGCGGTCCATTCCTTCCCTTACGTGGCCCTGGTTGTTCCCCCGGCCATGGGTCACGGCCACTGGCTTGTTACGAAGCTCTGGATGCTTCCGAAGACCAACAGACACAAAGAAGCAGTCCATGTCAATGTGCATGATGACTCTTTTGTTTTTATCTTGAAGAGATGAAGGCTGTGCAGAACCTCCACTAGCAGTTATTACATTTTTTGACATATCTCTACTTGCAATCCATTGTTTCAGTTCCTCTCGACCGGGGAAACCATCACATTTGTTTTGCAGTTCATTGACATATTCCTTAAACATAGCGCCCATTGTTGATATGTGGTGAAGCCTTGAGTTGTTATAGTATTCTGAGAGGAATTTTGGATTGGCAGTACTTATTGCATGTGCCTTGACAGGACTTTTGTTGTGGAGTGTGGTGGTGTTTGGAGAGTTGGTTGTGCTCACTACTTGTGTTTCAAGGTCTCCCTCACTCTCAACACTTGCTTCAACACCCTTGAAAGAGTCTGATGCTGCAGTGTTACTCTGATCTGCATCCAAATAACTTTTTACTGGAGAAATACACTTGAGCTCTTGGCAAGTCTCTGGTTTCTGTTCATTCTCTACCATAGATATACTTTCCAAATTCTTGACAGACTCTGGACCTTTGTCAGGTTGTGGTACAGACTTAAACTGCAACCGTGGCTGACTCTTGGACTGATTACTATAGAGGATATAATTAGTGTAGTCCATCAGGAGGCCGGCAGCTAGAGAGTCTGTGATCCACTTGGTGCTGACGATCCTGTCTGTGTTCATGTTCTTGATCTTGGTATCCGGGAGGTTATTGGCAATGATGTGAGTGGTCTTGGTGCTGGAGTAGTAGTGGTGGTAAGTGCCGCCATGCACCATCATCACGCGCTTCAGCTCTTCGGATGTGGGCTCTGTGACCACAACCAGGATGAGTTAGCGAAGGTGACATAAGTACTGTTTGTGGAAGAAGGGTCTTTAGTGTGATTAGTTTTAACACAACACCATAACCTAGTGGCTCCCATTTTAGATTAGCAACTTGATTTACTGAAGTGACTAGATGAGTGCCAATATGCACACACACGATACAAACACACAATACAAACCTGTGTAACCATTCACAAATATTGCCACTCCACTGAACAGTCCTTTCTTCTCCTCTCCGTCTTCAGTACTGACTGAATCTTTGTACTGATTCTCCAGTTTGTTAATCTTAGCAGCCATGTAGCCTCCCTGTTGAAGAAATTGCACCATGAAATAAGACCATTTCTCTATGCCTATACTGTTTATTACTTAATACTATGCAAAAACCTGAACACATGTGATTCAGTGGCTGGAAATGTTAACTTTGATAGGAACACACTAAAACCTTGATAATTTGAACTCGTATAATTAAAATTTGAATAATTCAACCTGTTCCACATCCGAATCTGTAGAATACATCAGCTAATCAGATGCCGTGATGAGACGAGGTTGTTACAGTACTTAACATACCTATAATTCTTTTTAATTGGAAAATACATTTGCAGTTTTTTTTATCCATAATCTATCAATCTATATACCTGGTAAACTATGGAAACTCAGATGTCACAGTGGCCCTGTGTCTCAGGGTAACGGATTAATTTCCACCACAGGCTCAAAGGCCAATGTGACGGGAGATGAGCGCCCACAGCTATGTGCATCTACAGCGTGTGCCCACACTTTACCTATATACCTGGGTTGTATCCACCCAAAAAGAGATAGCCAAGACGAGGCAATTAGGGTTCGGGGGCTCATTACTCTCCCATCCCCCTCTGTGCCTTGTCTTTTCAGAGGCAAGAAAACAGAGGAAGAGGTTCTGAGCCCTTGCTCCATCCAGTTTCCATATCTATTGTTATCCAGCGTGGCTTTAAATTCTTGGATATTTCTAGCACTTTAGAAATATTCTGTGCTTAAAATGCTTAAAAACAATGACTCTGTAAACCTTCCATTACACTTGGCAAGGTAGTTCATGTGACGTTGCCGCCCCAGTGTACTTGACACAAGGCGTGTGCACCGGCACCACCCGGTCATTTCAAGTCACTCGCCTGCCATGGAAGGTTCATCTGCATGGCACTGTTGTGTTCTGCACAGTCAAGCAAGAGAGGTTATCTACAATGTAAATAAGTATATTTTGGTGATCTGACATCACCGTGAACCAGACTAGCTGCACCCGAGAGCTCGTTAGGTTGATTTGACTACAGTGTAGTGACTTGCAGTCACTCCCAGATCATTAGCGGCTTAATGACCTCCAGGTCACGCCTATTGTAATTATAGGTTTAGCTAGGCCCAGCTGTTATCCCTGGGGACCACACCTCACCTGTCACCTCACCCACATGACCCCAGGAATATAAGCAGCTACACACACACACTAGGAAGGCAGTCACTCACTCACCCACACACTGGTCAGTCAGCCGCAGTCTACCGCTACCGCCTCAACACCACAGCCTGCGTGGGGGAGCCAAGCCTCGTGGCTCCCCTCACACTCTCTCCAATGTACAGCAACCTGTATATCAACCAACCTACTCTGCAACAATAAACTTCCAAAGCCAAGCCTGGGTGTTGTTCCAATCCTGATGTAGCAGCAATCCAAATAACACTACAACAGCAACTTTATTGAAGATAAAAAAAATCTGAATATAGACAATCCACCTTAAGGATCACTAGGTATAATGTTCAGTGGTCACAAGATAACTCACAGCTTCCTCAAAGCCAGTGGGTCCATAGCCTCTGCGGCGGCGGCGTCCACCACCGCGGCCACACATGACTCCTGGTGTGATTTGTGGGTCTCAATGGTTAGGATCCACATGTGGCACCTGAAAGTACAAATTGTGATTCATGAGTTATTTTTGTAGTAGTTCCAGAACTTGGATTTTTCATTAGGCCCATGTTTGGGTGACCTGCAATTAAAGAAAAAAAGAAGTATGTAGTTTATTTTGATTTGAAAAGATCTACAAAGCATTGGTGTGCTAAGGTTCAGTTAGGGTGGTGCAGCTTTCCAATGGGTGTGTGATGGCGGGTGTGGCAGTGCAGCAGCACCTGTGTATTCCATGGGACCTGGCTACGTGCAGCTGGATAGGGAGTCTGGCTCTGTGTCAGGCAGTGGATGATGGGAATGAAGTCACCGTGGCCTAGTCTGAACCTGATTTACTTATCTGGTTGACAACACCATAGCATGATTTCAATAGCCTTGATGGTAAAGATTCGTAAGACAACCCAGTCTATATCTCCTTACCTGTATAATGCACTGTAAATTCAACCTCAGATCAGATCATCTCAAACAGTTATGTCGCTGCATTACAATACACAAAAATTTTCAGTTACGTTAGGTTTAGTTAGGCTTCGTTAGGTTTGGTTAGGTTTGATTAGGTTTGGTTAGGCTTCGTTACGTTTAGTTAGGTTTGATTAGGTAATATGTTATGTTATGTTTTGTTAATCTAGAAGCTATCAAATTTATGACTAAAGGTAGGGGGTTGTGTGAAGTGTAGACCCATTTCTTTTTCGTAGCACACGCCATTCTAATGAAGATGTAAAAATTTACCAAATAAAAATTGTTTTGTTAGCATAACCTTCTCAGTGCTGCAGTTGAATAAACCTAACTAAAACTAACCTAATCAAACCTAACTAAACCTAACAAAACCGGCACTGGTTAAATACTGTCGTCCCGACCGCTAGCCAGCTGCTAGGGGTTGCCAGACACTGCCAACCTTGCAGTGCTACCAACCAGGTTAAGTTATGGTTAGGTTAAGGTTGTTCGGTTAGATTACGGTTATGTTAACCTAACCATAACATTACCTTAATCTAACAACCTTAACCTAACCATAACTTAACCTGGTTGGTAGCACTGCAAGGATGGCAGTGTCTGGCAACCCCTAGCAGCTGGCTGGCGGTCGGGACGACAGTATTCAACCAGCCACCAAACCTAACTATAAACCTAACGTAACCTTAAACAAAATCGTATTTTTCTGTAATTCAGCGGCATAACTGTTTGAGGTGATCTGAACAAGTATCTGAGGTTGAATTTGCAGTGCATTATAAAGGTAAGGAGATATAGACTAGATCGTCTAACGAATCGTTACCGCTATGATTAAGTAAACAAACAGTCATGATGGTTAAGTAAACAGTTCAACAATTATAAAAGAGGCAGTCTGTATGTGGTGTGAAGTAATGCTGGTCACGTCAGTACATGTGATGATACAGCCTTACCTTCTGATCTAAGTGTTGCGTCTCACCAACACTCCAACGACACACTCCTCTTACTCCTTCACGACACATTTAACGTTCTTCCATGTATGTTCGTGGAGTGTTAGTAAAGAATACACGTTGAAACATTCATTCACAACCATTTTACATCATTTATCCCGCCGTGAACACCTATTGTAGATGCAGCCTTACGTGTGCATGTTTTTCAAGTTTGTTTACATTTAGTAGCAGAAAACGGCTCATATCACCTGTTTGTAGGGGGGACATAACTATTCTAGATTCACTGTTCCGTTTGTCCTATTGTGAAGCCTATTTATGTCTCATAATTGTTAGGGGATGATTATAGTAATGGTTATATATCTACTCAATGTATGAGAGGAGAGTTAGTGACATTATTTAAGTATATACAGGAGCGTAACTAGAAATTGTTTGGTAGGTGTGTGGGACCTGGAATTCTTGAGCCCTTCTAACAAGTAATGAAATGTTATGCAAAATGAAAGCAAAATTATGTTGTGTTGACATCTACGTTGTTTTTCCACTCTTTCAAATAGCCTTTCTCTCTTCCTTCCTCTCCCAACCTTAGCTGCGCCATTAATCGAGTATATTTTCAGTCAATCAAGTGTAGCTATTTCTGCCTATGAATCCCTTTAATAATTAGAACAGTGCTATAAGCTGATAACGAGGTGGTTAATTAAGGACAATGACATAGGATTTTCTACTCGTGTGATCAGTCTGAGCTTGTCATAATGTCATCCTTTTAGATAGAAGCGTGTTAACTTGATTTTATTTGTATTAATATGGATGAAAATAAACTAGTAATACCCACCCTTTTTTAAGATAATGCAAATAAGGAAATTTACACCATCTTGGAATATTGAATCTTTTTAATTATTCATTGTAGAATATTGAATGGTATGAAATGCAGCGTCTATTCCCTAAGAGGAGTGTGGAGAGACTGACTGACCCATTTAAGCGTGTGAACTGCAGCACGTCTGACATTTCAGTGATATTTACTAGACAAGAATAGCAATACTAATCTTGGAAGGTTGTCATGGATCTGTGTCACCATCTTAGAAGTACAGTGATTACCAGGTGTATGAAAAATGGTGAATGTTAGCCAACTATACATAACAGACTGAGGTATGTTTCTGATTCTCCCTCAGACGCATTTGATTTGCTAAAACCGTCTTCCCATAGTGAAGTAATAGATAAATTATTGATAAAAGTTAGATTACATTATTAATTTCATGGAATAACATAATCTAACATTCACTATCTGGCAAAACCTAGTATTACACCCTTGCCTAGCTAGCCTTGGGGTCACGACAGAAGGCAGCGGTGCATCGGGGAGGGTAGAGAGGCCGGTGTGGTTATACTTAAATCCATCTGAACACTGTTAATACCGTGTGTTAAGAAGAGGATTACCACCTGTTAACTGTTACCAATTACCTGTTACCAGAGCTACTATGTAAGTGTTAATACGTAGTTACAATGTTAGTTATCTATACCTGTAGAAAGAGAGGTAGGAGGTAGGTAGGAGATAGAAGGGAGGTAGGAGGTAGAAAGGGAGGTAATAGTAGGTCACGGCGTCTCCTGTGGTAAGTATGAATATGTGCGACCAGTATTATGCGAGGTACAGGTTTTTCACAAATAACTTTAAGATTTACATTATAACACTATGTTTTTAATATATAATAACCATCTAAGGGTTGATGCTTACTATCCTGAAAGTTTCATTCCGATCCCTCCAGTGGTTTAGGAGGAGGTAGAAGACAGAGAGACAGGCAGACAGACACACACACACATATAGACACACAGACAAACTTTGGATGGAGTCGTTTCGAAAGTTCCAAACTGGTTGCTTCGCTCGCAGTTTGAAATAATAATAATAATAATAATGATGATAATAATAATAATCATAATAATAATTATAATAATAATAATGATAATAATAATAATAATAATAATAATAATAATAATAATAGTAATGACAGTAATAATATATGATAATAATTTTCCGTGCAACCAGTTTAAATCGTAATAGGATATTCCAAACCCTTTCTCGGGAAGTTAATTCTCTTTACAATTTCACGGTTCATAAAGTCTTGCCTCAACCAGAGTAGCAACAAGGCAACAAAGTCTCCAACAGGGACACGAATACGAGGTTTCTTGTCTTGATATGAATATTCATTTTCACGTAGTTTAATTTCGTGTAAGAAGTTTACGAGTTTAATTTTACAAAGACATTTTTGTAGACAACATTGTGCAATAATTTCGTTTCAGTTATTGCCGTTGATACAAGTGTTTCATCCCGATCCTCCCTTATAAGTGGCCAGAATAGCATACTTACCTTTCTTCTCAGTAACCTCGTCCCCCCACAGCCTCCCGCCCCCCCACGTTCCTCCCCGACACCCAGTACCCCACATGAAGGGAACGCGCGTACAAAGGACAGTCTCCTGTGTCATCTCGAACAAATGAAGGAGATATAATGTGTATCTCCTACGCAAAAGCCTTTATTGGCAATGGAGCCCAACGGTTTTCGCTTCTGTGGCCTGTCTAAGTACGGCTTATTCTGGCTCCTCTGAGAAGGCGTCGTTAAAACACCTTCTTCTCGGCATTAGCTCGTCTCGTAATGGTAAAGGATGAAAGAAGGCGACGCCAGGCTCCCATGTCTCCCGCTCCTCACGTCCTGCTCACCTGTGCTTACTGGAGAGGAGGTAGACAGAGCCCTCGCTTACCTTGATACTGATGGATGGAAAACAAGGCCAAGGCAGCCACACAAAGGAAGGACAAGGCTCGTTAAGAGGATGTCATGAAATTAAAGTCAAATAAGCAATTACTATGAATAAAAGGTTTAATACTTTTTGTTCTGTTGTGAATTAGTTGTAAAAGTGTCTTAGAAAAAAGTTATTATTAGGTACTTATTATTATCATTATTATTTTTAAAGAATTAAACTTTAGAAGAATATTTTTTTTTATTATTTTTTATTTTTAGCATGTGGAGTGTGACGTCAAGGGAAAAGGAGTGAGAGTAGTAACGTGTCTAGAACATGTTTCGTTCCCTACGGCTTTGAAATTTCGGTGTCGGGGTAAAAAGGGATTGAAAAAGAAAGTGGAAGGGAAGGAAAAAAAGTTGATCGTTTCATGGAATTAAAGAGCGTGAAATGAAAATGTGCCTTCTCAGTCATCTTTTTCTTGGCACAGTCACGTGAAAAATGGCCCAAGAGAAGCTAACTTTAAATCAGTCTGTCTACTTTATTTAAGTGAACTAAAGTTGATAATGACTTTGTGATAGATATATAGACACACACACACACACACACACACACACACACACACACACACACACACACACACACACCATAAAAAACCCCAATCTATCTTTACCTATTCACAAACTACTTACGTCAAAAATAACCATCAATAAATAAAATAGAAAACGTAATTTATAACAAAGAAAATGCACTGAGGTATTAAAAATAGTCCAATGCGCAATGTTACAAGTGTTACAGGTGTTACAGGTGTTACAGTGAGGGAGGGAGAGTGTTACAGGGAGAAGCGCTGTAGTAATCGTCTCATCTCGTTGCTGTGTGGAGGCTGAGCAAGGATGAGTGGGAGGATGAAAAGCAACGTGTGGGTGAAGTTACCATGGTGGGTGGGGTGAGGGCGTGGGAGGGGGAGGTGATGTGTGTGGGTGTGTGGAGGGGAGGGGAAGGCGGTGTGGGGGAGAAGAAAACTGTGGAGGAAGAGAATGGATATTTTATTTATTTATGCTTGGTTTCCTTACTTTCTTTCAGTGTCTTTCATTCCTTCCTCCACTAATGATGTTTGGTTGATGACGTGACTATTCTTGCGTTTCTGTTTCATATTTAGTGGTTAATTTTTTAGTTATTTATGCCACGTAAAATGATGAATTATTTCTGTGCATATGTTCAATGGTTTTGCGTTCACCTTATATTTCTAATGAAAGGGTAGAACATGTGGGTTTGATTATAAGTTTTTTTCATCCTCATAGATATACGTAAATGTATAATTGGTTATTTCATGTCTGGCATATATGTGAAACAGATGAATGAATACATACGTGAATGAATGAATAACGTATTGCGTGGTAATGATTTTCTTACACACACACACACACGCACACACACACACACACACACACACACACACACACACACACACACACACACAGACACACACACACACACACACACACACACACACACACACACAGACACACAGACACACACACACACACCATGAAACCACGAATGGAATGGATGGGTGGTGTGAAAATAGCGTTGAATGAAAGAGAAATGTGTGTGGAGCAAGGAAGGATTATTGTGCGTGAATGGAGAGCAGTAGTGAATGCATGAGAAATGACGCAGCGTTGATGATCCGTAGAGAAGGTTCCCTCGCATCTATTGTGACCCTTGGATCAGGACCTGTGCAGGAAGGGAGAGGGCATGAGTTAAATATGAAGTGGCAGGTTAACTACGAAGTGGTCTTATGACCCTGTTGTGGATAGGAGCACCGCCCTCGGCCCCATTTGTGTGATTGACTTGACGCGCTGTGTTGGACGCGGTGCAGTTCTCTTCTCCTCTGGGGTTCTATTGACTAAGTGAGAGGAGTGTATGTGTATGTGTGCATGGGTATGTGCATGCGCGTCTTGTCTTTATGAGGTCTGAGTTCTATCGATGAGGTTAATTGTTGATGATCACGAGTCCAGCACGTGATTATCCAGACCATGGTGAATTACACACACACACACACACACACACACACACACACACACACACACTGTCATGCCCCCAACTCCAACAACAAACTTTTCCTTCTCCTCTCGTTCTTGACGTTACACTTTAAAGGCAAATTAATTTAAAATGAATGAGGAGGAAACTTAATTACCAGGTTCAAAAGGGGGGTTTCAGAAATAAAGTTAAAAAAAAAACCACAAGTAAACAAACTACACTAGATTTATTTACAAGTTAATATTTATATACACAACGGAAATTTAATTCAAAAGATGATCTGTCTACCAGAAGGGTAGTTAATTACATTGTAAGTAATTAATTAAAAAGAGAAACAAATACAAAAA
>JAXIVD010004591.1:0-34813 GCA_036785275.1 Cancer borealis | reverse complement strand
GTGTTATGAATCTACTTTGTTTGTGAAGAAAGGGTGAGTGAAACTGAAGGTCCTACGAGGAGAGGAAGGTCAGTTGTAAGATGGAAGGAAAGGAGGACACTATTCCATACATTTTTGACGTAAACTTCATACTTTTCGAGTTATTCAAAATATCATGATTTCAGCGAAAAAGTCAAATGGGTGGGAAACGTTAGTTAGGTTAGGTTAATGTTTCAACACCACTCATGAAACTTGGTACCAAGGGGTTCTCGGGCATGCTGATCACGAATCTGGAATTAGTTTTGTCCTTACTATAATATTTGGATTTTCCATTTTGTGGCCCGTAAATTCCACCAGAATTGAGGTCGAAAAAGGTTTTCCCATTTTACTACGTAAATATTAGTCTTAAAGGAAAATTGTATAGAAGTAAAGTTATGGAGTTTGGTTATGTATATATCATAAAGTCATCGTCTTTTCAATAACTCAAATACCTATGAAGAAAATTAACATTTTATAATAGAAATGAATACATAATACTTTACACTCCTACACCTATAATTAAATTCCAATTGAGTTCTAGTATAGCTCAATAGAACGAACGGCTCTTGCTCTTTCTTTTATATTATATATGTCTTTTACGTAAACCCCATACATTTTGAGTTATTTCAAAATATGTGATTTATCTAAAAAATTCTAAGGGTGTACCCTACAAAATTTCATGAAAATTTCCACACCTCCGAATCTCATGAAAATTGGTACAATAAGGTTTTAGATTATGCTGAACACGAATCTGGCCTTGTTTTCCTGATTACTATAATATCAAACTGTATTTCACCATAGTTTGCCTAGAAAAAAATGCATAATACTTTACACTCCTACATCTATTATTACATTCCAATTCAATTTCATTATAACTCAATAGAACGAACGTCTACTTTGGTATGCGATCTAGAGGTTAGGTTAGACCAACCCAACTATTTCAATTATATTTTCTTTGTTATATATATGTTATAATAAGTTATACTATGTAGATATCATTCCAAAATAAAACTTGTACGGTGTAGATACTTTTTCCTTGTAGATAACAAGCCAAAGTAGCACCCCATTAACTTCACTTCTGGTTTACCGTGGCTCTCTTCTTCTTTTCCTCCCTCCCCCCTCCCCCTCTCTCTCTCTCTCTCTCTCTCTCTCTCTCTCTCTCTCTCTCTCTCTCTCTGTCTCTCTCTCTCTCTCTCTCTCTCTCTCTCTCTCTCTCTCTCTCTCTCTCTCTCTCTCTCTCTCTCTCAAAACTCAATTACACTTCTTAACCCTTTCTACTAATGCCTCCTGACAACCATTTTCCACTCTCACTCTCACTCACTCTCACTCACTCTCACTCACTCTCTCTCTCTCTCTCTCTCTCTCTCTCTCTCTCTCACCTAATCCCTATGCCTCTTCCATTCTCTCTTTACCCCAAACATCACCCTCTTTCCCTCCTCCTCCTCCTCCTCCTCCTCTAGTAGTTAAGGAAAACGTGTCTGCAGTGGTCCGCTGGGATGGCTAACTCAATTAAACCGTCACTTTATGAGGCATTGCGCTCTGCATGATTCTCTCTGGCTTCTCCTCCTCCTCCTCCTCCTCCTCCTCTTTCTTCTTCTTCCTCCTTCTTCTGCTCCTCTTCTTCCTCCTTCTGCACCTCTTATACGAGTTTTTAATAAGTTAATGTGTGTGTGTGTGTGTGTGTGTGTGTGTGTGTGTGTGTGTGTGTGTGTGAGTGTGTTTGGACCTTGCCTGATATTATTTAAGTCAGTCAGTCTCTCTCTCTCTCTCTCTCTCTCTCTCTCTCTCTCTCTCTCTCTCTCTGTAAACTACTTCCTATGACACAACGGAGATAACAATAACTAGAGCACCACCACCACCACCACCACCACTATCAACACCATCACCACCACCACCACTATCAACACCACCACCACCACTACTATCACCACCACCACCCAAGGATCAATAGCATCACCACTCCCCTAAGAAGCCTTGCCAGCGGTGACCCCATATTTGGAGGAGGAGGAGGAGGAGGAGGAGGAGGAGGAGGAGGAGGAGGAGGAGGAGGAGGAGGAGGAGGAGGAGGAGGAGAATCAGAGGCAAGAGGCAAAGATGCATAAGGGATCTATTTGAAGCCATGTAAATAAACGTAGAGAGAGAGAGAGAGAGAGAGAGAGAGAGAGAGAGAGAGAGAGAGAGAGAGAGAGAGAGAGAGAGAGAGAGAGAGAGAGAGAGAGAGAGAGTTACCCCATCTTCAAAACGAAAGAAATGAATGAAAGAAGGAAGGACGAAGGAAGGCTGGAAGAAATAACAATAAATATATAACCACAAAAAAAAATTGGAACGAGGTGGAAGGAAATAAATAGAAATAAATATAAATGAAAAAAATGACCTAAAAACATATTATGGAAATGAGGAATAGTATCAGATCACGTGACTCTCCTCCTTCCTTCCTTCCTCCTCCTCTATTTGCACTTTCCTTTGACGCATAAACAAAACAAAAAAATAAGACCTTTAATCACCTGGCGGCAGAATACGGCACTTCACCTTTAATTAATTTCCTCATTCCTCTCTCATCTGCCACTAATTACCTACCTGCACCGCTCTCTCTCTCTCTTTCCTTCTATATAATTCCATGCCTCGTCCTGCCTCTAAGTGCGTAAATTAAGGCGTAAAATGAAACGGCAAAACAGCAGAGCGTCAGGTTTGGTACATTTTCTTTTGTTCTTTCTCTAACATTGATAGAAAACATAATATTTTTAAGGTTAACTCCTCTATTCTCCTCCACTCTTACATAACACAATCTTTTACGCGTTTTCTAAAGCTACACGTCTAACTCCGTATATATAAACTAATACTAAAATTCCTGTTTATCAATATCATGAATAATATAATGTTTTAATGGCGTTTTAAGCTGTAAATTCGTGTTTGTTTATATTACACAAGGATTTAGACATTGAAAACAGTCATGTGTGTTTTAGTTAAGACTGTCTCGTCACTTCTATTGACTCACTCTTTCCTCCACGTGTTCACTTCAATTTCCAAGGCGGTTGTAAAGGCTGTCCGACTTCTTACAATCTATATGTAATCAACGCTACTTTTATAGATCAGTGATAAACTTAACGTCTCTCTCTCTCTCTCTCTCTCTCTCTCTCTCTCTCTCTCTCTCTCTCTCTCTCTCTCTCTCTCTCTCTCTCTCTCTCTCTCTCTCTCTCTCTCTCTCTCTCTCTCTCTCTCTCTCTCTCTCTCTCTCTCTCTCTTATCGCAAGGCTCCTCTCTAATACTCCATTGTTCAGTAAACTTACATTATCATAATTATTATCAGTATCAAAATGTCACCTTAAGTTCATTGCCATTCATACACTTGAAGATATATATAATGGAGGTAATGGAGGAAGATGTAGGGGGTAGGAGAGAGAGGGGGAGGAGAGAGAGAGAGAGAGGGGGGGTAGGGGGAGGGTTGTACAGCACATTATCACCGTTAGAGTATGTTATAGAATATGAAATCATCAATAGAGTCATGATCAATAGTAATAATAATAATATCTTGTTTTGTTTGATATATAATGGTGATGTAATGTCATTCTCCTTCCACACTGTTGTTATACTTTCTTTCCTTAATTTCTTCTTGCCATTCCTTCATTGACTGTAATTATCTTTTTTTTTGTGAGTGTCGTTCATCTATTTTGTCTTATGATGCAATCCTCCTCTTCCTCTATCATTACCTTTCACTATAAACCAAAAAAAAAAAATAATAATAATAATAATAATAATCAAATAAATATATATAAAAAAAGAACTGACGAATTATCCGAAAATAGATGGATCCACTAATATTTTCAAGGTCGTGTATGGTGGTCGTTTCTACCATAGACTGCTGATAACCTGTCCTTCACTATCTTATCTCTAGGATGTGTTAATAATGACTCTGAACTCATCATTAAGTAAGACAGGACCTTAAAGCCAGTCATAGTGTTAGGCTGTGATGGTCAAATAATGTCACCCCTTCATTCCTACCTCAGTAAATATTAAAGAATCTTCGCCTTAGAATCAACACAAAAGAATAGAATCAGAAGCTTCATTAAATTTCCTATGTCTCATTTTCTGTATAATTTCTCGCCTCATATTTTCAGACCTATTTCAACATTAACACAACATACGTCAAGTTCAAATTAGCCTGTAACCTCATTCTCATCAATAGAAACAAATCAATTTTCAAAAAGAAGATTACATTACTTTTAATATAATTGAATCGTATGTTTTCTCCTCGCTTTTCCTTTTCCACTAACACTACACGTTACAATATTTTCCACGGGTACCGGATAACACATTCTTTAACCAATACAAAGAAAGAAAACTTGTACCAAAACACATCAATCATTGGGGATATACGCCCACCCCCATAGATCACCCCATGCCAGCCCCCTTCCCATACCAACTAACTCCCAGCAGGAAGCATCAAGTTGTCCCACCCATGAACTTTGTGGGCGCCCCCTTGGCCTCCTCCACCCCGGGTTATCCCTTTCAGAGACAACCTAAGAAACAGGATCAGCTTCTGGGTAACACAGTGCCACAGTGCCACATGCCCATATAGCCGGAGTTGACATTGGTGGACTATGGTGGTAATAGGCCTTGATTCAGTCCCACGGAGCAGTCGCTGATTGGACACAAAGTTATTCCAACAATAGCCCATGATGCTGTGAAGGTATTTATTACCAAAGACATTAATTTGCCTCTTCAGATGGGTGTTAAGTGTCCATGTCTCACAGCCATACAGTAAGACAGGGACGACCAGCGACTTGAAGATTTGAATCATTGTCCGAAACACATCAATCACATGCAATAATCACCACTTTTTTCTTATTCTTTTTAAACACTAATGCACAAAAATGGCCTAAAGTTACATTTTTTTAGGTGCAACTATTAAAAAAGTCTTGGATAGGACACATATATAATACTACACTAAATAATTTCTCCCTCATTCTCCCTCCTTTGCCCTCCCTTATTCTCTCTCTCCCTCACACTCTCCCTTGCCCTCCCTCATCCTGCATAACACTCACCCTCTCGTGCGTGATGTCTCCTCTACCCTCCGTCGCCGCCTCTCACGGTCACGGTCTCTGGATCGGCTGCGGCTGCGGTCTGTGCTGGAGCGGTGGCGCCTTGAGCGAGGCATCTGTGGGGGCAAGGCAAGGGGATCAGAAACTATAACAAAAATAATGCAGACTTATCGTGTGTTAGGTTTGGTTCGTTTATAAAATTAGGTTTCATATTTATACGGATCATCTTTCATCACATGCTTCAACCTAACCTAACCTAACCTAATTTATCTATGGCTGTTAATAGGACTCTTTAAGGTTTAGAGTTATATTCCCTTCCTAACACCAACCCTAATTCATACTCAATGTAAAAAAATAAATAAATAAAATACGCCAGCTGTGATGTTATTAACTATACAGGCCCATTACAAACACAAGCACTGTCATTAATTATTGTTTTTTCTCTATCTGTTTCCATAAGCACTATCTATTCCTAGCCATTGTTAAGGGTGTATAAATAAAAACTTCACCAGGAGGGAGGAGTTGGTATGAAGCCCTTGTTAGGTATATCCAGTTACTAAGTTAAGTCAATAACAGGCAGGTGGGACAAGGAGTGGAGTCACCCTTAGGTAAATCTAATTATGTTTATATTAGATTAACTTCTTCATACTTGGCATAATGTACCAAGTTTTCATTCATTCTTTTTCTACATTAATATGGTATCGGCCAAGGACGAACAAAAATAAGTTAAAAATAAATAAATAAATAAATAAATAAATAAAAAAATCCGCTTATTGCCAGGCCCTATAGGTAAAGAGGAGAAATAGAGGCAAGGGGGGAGGAGGTGAAGGTCTAATTTAGCGCATCACCATCACTACACCATCTCACCTCACACACTGTAACCAAGATAACACTACAGGAAGCACCAAGGGACAACAAAAATACATTAAATAAATCCCGCTTGTAGCCAGACCCTGTAAGGAGGACAGTAGGTGACAGTAGGTGAGTAGATGAATAGAAATAGACAATAACTAATGCCGTCTCAACATCATCCGGGTCTTGCAAGCAATCATACGAGACTGGACGGATGCGATGCGGATGTCTGTCTGTCCAGGATGCAACATGTCATCCAATACAATCACACATACTATAGAACACAATCTAACACACGTCAACACAAGAACACACACTCCACGAAGGCTCTGTGGGAAAACCCGGTCCACTCCCAATCTTAGCAGCTCAGACAGGCAGCCTCAGAAACAATTTACTGCTGAATATGGGTTGTATTAAAGAAATTTGTTTATTTTTTGCCCTCTCTTGAGTATAATTTTACTGGTTTTGAGTGAGAGCTTTTGTTTAGTGCCAAGGAGGACAGAATTTACTAGTGTCCTTTTGTGTGAATAAGTTCAATTTAGCTTAAAACAACAACTAATAATAATAACTATAAAATTCCTAACCCAATGTGTAAAAAAAAAAGTGACGTGTGACATTAATACATCCAGGTAGACCATTTACTTTTTTTTTTTTTTCTTTGCTGGTTTTCAAATAGCATTAAAAGAAATCAACTAATGCAAGTCTTACTCCACGGCTTCCTATGGAGTAGCTATTTGGGTATTAAGAGTAGATAAAGTGAGGCATCCTGTGGGGGAATTCCTGCCATAATATCTGTTCCATATATTCAAGTCTTATAAATAATTCAACTAACTAAAAGAATAACTAAACTAACTAAATATAACAAAATTTTAAAATGCTATACGAATAATGAACCAATAATATATAAATAGCTAAACAAACTAAAAAGAAAAAAAATTGTTATATCAATACTGAAAAGATTGACAGGAGTAAATATGAAATACGTCATCTCAGCACAAGGTAATGAATGGTGTACAGCTGTTAAGGTGAAACACATACATTTACACAGCAGCTGAGGGGAGTTACAGCAGCACAAGGTAATGAATGGTGTACAGCTGTTAAGATGAAACACATACATTTACACAACAGCTTGGAGACTGTTACATCACAATTAGACAATGAACAACCATAACAACCGAATACACGATGGTTTAGGTGTTAGGTGCGCAGGAGCTGCCTTATGTAGGTCAACTGGCCTTATAAACCTTCCTTATTTTCTTATGTAATACTTCCAATACAATAACAAGCTAAGGTTACTGTATCTATCTCTCAAACAATACATCCTGAGTGACTTACGATTCTCCTCTCGGCAATACTACTCATATTATTTATATAATTTCTACCTTCACTATGTTAGGTTGAGTTAGATTAAAGAGATAAAATTATTGGTGTCAGGGAATTAGAACTCATTATTTCTACATTGATAACCTAATAATTACAAAGGGATATATTGTTATAGTTTCACAAGTAGAAGAAAACAATTACTAGGGTCGTTTGGCGGGAATCTCAGCCTAACCTAACACAGGCGCAGAAAAACGTGGAATGTTATGATAAACAATGCAATGTCTTTATTTTTATATTATTTTTCTTTTAATTGTCTGCCATTACGTTATCCCTGCAGAACATTCAATATTATACCACGCGGTGACAGAAAGCTGAGGAAGGCAAGTGAGGGTATCAATGAGACCACACTGTAGACTGTAGACAGCTGAGGGCTAACAAGTATCCCTGTTTACCCTGTTTACTTTCCCTATTTTAGTTCTTGAAGTGTTATGCGTCTTGTTATTTTGTGTTTTTCGAGTATTCTGTTTATATATTTTTAAAGGATAGAGGAATTTTTTTTTAAGTAGACTGTAGACAGCTGAGGTGTTCCTAGGTAAGGTAATCTCCCTGTTTACCTGGTTTACTTTCCCTATTTTAATGATTGAAATGTTCTACGTCTAATTATTTGGAGTTTTTCGTGTATTTGGTTTAAATATTTTAAAAAGAAAGCGAGGAAATTGTAACTAGACTAGATTGTAGAGATGTCTTTGTAAACATATATTCCAACTTTCCTTGTTAATCATCCACATATAATTGCTTAATGGTCCAGCGTGGAATTAGTATACATTTCCCGCTTAAACAATCTACATTACACCGTCCTAGGGTAAGAAAACTTTCCTAAACAAGAAGTGGTGGTCGGCCATCACTGTTCCCTTAGCAGCCCAACACATCGATCGTTATAAACCCATCTTCCCGCCTTCCACCCTCACTCCACCCACACTCCACTCTTCCATCCAACTCCACAACAACGGCAACAACTTTACTCACGTTCTGTACTCTATATATATGAAGCTTTTCCCAAATAAACTCCAGAGTGAAGGCGGACTGAGTCTTCTCAAGCACAGTGACAACAAGCGTGGCGGCGCTAATGTGCTTGAGTCGAGGCCGCTGATTGGCTGCCGCCTTCTACGTCACAGGTGGTTTTTGTTATAAGATTCATGATTGGTTGTATTCCTACAGCCTTTATTTTGACCCTTATGGCTTCCTTTTCATTACTCTCTCACATGTGGTATGGAATTTTGATGAACTGTACAGGTTATGAATGCTTATTTCAACCCTTAGAGGACGTTGCATTACTTATATCATTTGATTTCTCGATTCCCGCGAATCTTTGAAGATATGAAACCACATTGCTTCTATTCATATCTTCTAATTTTTTTTTCTAATATATGTATCAAATAATATTACTTGGTTCCTACAGTTGAAATGGATTATAATACCTCTTAGTATTTTTTTTTTATTTGAATTCTATTTGCTTTGTTATTTCAATCAATCTCCTTCACCATTGTCTGATTACCATTATTAAACAACTATGAGTTCCTATAGATATATATGTTTCCTCTATGTAAACCTATTAGCTACATATTAATCCTCATACGCATTAACTCAATAATAAAGATGATGTAGGCAATAGAAGCATAATAAATACGTTTGCCAAAATATTAACGCTATATGAACAATCTCACAATTAGGACGGTACAAAATACATCGTTAAACTATATTAATTAATTACTGCTTTATGATATATGATCTAACATACCGAAACAGATGCTTAAGTTCATATAGTTTTTACATGTTAACCTAAAACAGCGTGGGGTTAGGTTAAAGATTATATCGTTAATAATCAAAATACTATTCTTAAATTCTACTTCATTGAAATTAAACTATTATTGTTATTATTATCATCATCATTATATTTAAACCTTAATCATGAATCAATATTTATTAATACATATGATGCAAGGTAACAAGAAAGATACTGAAATATATCTAGATTTAACAGGTTAACACATTATCGTGAATGAGAAATACGTTTTTTTTTCCCCTTTTTGGGGCTATTATTAAGGTTTACTGTATGGAATTAACTATTTACGTAGATCATTATAACTAGTAAATTTTCCTTAAGTCGGAGCATAACTATTGCCCATTAAAAGTACTGAACATGGCATATAAGACAAAGAAACCATCATTATACTATGGAAAATGTTGATCGACAGTACGCGATACATTTTGAAAACCTGTAAATAATTAATTAACTCGAGTATAGTCAACATGAAATAAATACAAATCCATTCTCCATATTCTAACAACTACTTATCCTCAAAGTTAAACACAAAACAATACCTGAAATAAGAGACAGGAAGGTGGAAGTAGCAGTAGCAACAACACAGCTGTACGTACTACGTACTATTGCAATATGAAGGATATGACTGTGTGTGTGTGTGTACTAGTAAAAAAAAAAAAAATAGAGATAGGAACGAAAGAAAGGAATAATATAATGTGTGTATGTGTGAAATAATAAGATAAAATAGAAAAGAAGGATAGAATGTGTGCGTGTGAGAGAGAGAGAGAGAGCGCGAGAGAGAGAGAGAGAGAGAGAGAGAGAGAGAGTGTGTTTGTTTTGTTTTGTTGTCAAAAATGGAAGAATGGACGAGGGAGGCTGAAGAATACCTTTCCCTTCTTCTCCTCCACCTTGCCTCTCCACAATGAACTCCACACGGCCTGCTCCACACCTACTCCACCTCTCTGTGGCTCCAGGGATCAAGTCATGGAGTATTCTTGTGGGTGAGATGATAATGCACGCAACTCCTGCCCTTGTTTCCAGTTTGCGTGTGTGTGTGTGTTAGGTTTTTTCAGATTAGTAACTAGGTTTTAGAAAGGTGATTGTTAGGGTGTTAAGGTATTAGGGTCAGATATAAGACGTCATTATTATTTTTGTTTGTATTGTATTACCCTTACAAGAAGAACAAGAACATTACACTTAGTTACACTTACTTGTATTCCGTCTGTTAACGACGCAGCTGAGCTGGGGCTCCACTGTAGCCAGGCAGTTCCATCCCCTCCGCAATCCAATCATTGAGGGAGTTGAAGTTAGTGGTTGTGTAGCCTGGTGTTGGTGGTTGGTCAGGGATGTCTGCCAGCCACTTGTCAAGGTGAGTTTTGAAGGTGTCGGGAGCCCGCCCCGTCATATTCCTCAAGGATGCAGGGATACAGTTGAACAGTCTTGTGCCATTGTAGGTGAAACTGTGATGAACCAGGGTCTTGATCCTGTGAGTTGCGCCCGGGGTGGTCCTCACATAGCACAGTCTGCCCCTCCTTGGGTGGTTGGTCTCCTGGATACTGACGTTTGGGATCCGTTGTTCCAGTATCTTCCACACATATATGATGGTGTAGCGTTCCCTACGTCTCTGAAGGGAGTATAGGTTCAGCTCCTTAAGTCTCTCCCAATAGTTTAGGTGTTGAACCCCATTGATCTTGCTGGTGAATGTCCTCTGAGGGGCTTCAATCTGTGTAATGTCAGTTACTTTGTGGGGAGACCATAGCTGACAGCAATACTCAATGCGTGGCAGGATCAGAGACTTCTAAAGGGTCAGCATACACTTAGCATTTCTTGTCTGGAATGTCCTCAAGACCCAACCCGCCAGTTGTTTTGCCACAGCTGCCACGTGAAGCATATGCTGGGAGAAGGTGGCATCGTTGCTCATCTTCACACCCAGATCCTTTACAGATGTTTTGGCTGTTATTTCTTCCTGTCCATATCTGTACTGTGTGGAGTTTTTGAGCTCTTCTTGTTGCCCATACCTTAGAAGCTCGAATTTGTCTCCGTTTAAAACCATGTTGTTGTCCTCTGCCCACTTCAGGATTTTTTCAAGATCTTCTTGCAGTAGGCTGGCATCTTGGTGGGAGATGATCTTCTTCACAATGTGAGTGTCATCGGCAAAGGATGTCGCCCTTGAGTGCTCCAGGTCTCTGTCAATGTCCCCTACCATGATGAGGAAGAGGAGGGGACCAAGGACAGAGCCCTGTGGAACACCACTAACAACATCACTTGCTTCCGAAAGGGTCCCCCGTACTGTCATTCTCTGTTTTCTATTGGAGAGGAAACGGTGTAGCCATTTCCCTAGCTCTCCATGTACTCCCAGCTTCTGTAATTTGTGCAACAGAATCCTGTGGTCCACTTTGTCGAAGGCTTTTGCGAAGTCGAGATCGATAACATCCACATTGTCGCCTTCCTGGATGTCTTGTAAGATGTTGTCAAAGTGGGAGAGTAGCTGGGAGTGGCAGGATCGTCCTCGTCTAAAGCCATGTTGACCATCATTTAGGGCATTGGTATCTTCCAAGAATGTGACTAATTTTGCTCTTATTACCCTTTCTATGATTTTAATTAAGTGGGATGCTAACACTACTGGACGGTAATTTTTTGCTATCCTTTTGCTGCCTCCTTTATGGTTAGGTGTGATTGTTCTGTATTTAAGTGTCTGTGGAATATGACCACATTCAAGGGATTTGCTCCACAGCAGTCTCAGAGGTAGAGCCAACTGTTCTCTGCAGTTCTTAAGTAGTTGGGCATGGAAACCGTCTGGTCCTGCTGCAGCATTGGGTGTGATCTTGTTTATGGCTGATATAATGTCTTCTTCTGTAATTTGGATACTAGAGAGTTGATGTGGTGACTCTGGGTGTGCATTGAAGAAGGTGTCTGGATCTGTGATGATGGTATCCCTTCTTGGTGGACTGAATACACCTTCGTATTGCTCCTTAAGCATGTTGGCAATACTCCCTGGGTCGGTCTCTAGTTCTCCAGTGGGTTTAATGAGTGGGCCTATTGTTGTGGGCGTCTTCAATTTCTTTTTTGCATATGTATAGAAAAACTTGCTGTTGGAGACTGCTTGAAGTTCTTCGCGTGTTCTCTGGTCTTCGTGAGATTGTTTGAGCCGTCGTTCAATATCCACTAGATCATTCTGCAGATTGGTAATGATGGGCATGAGGCTGGTCTTTGTCAGTTTTTTTTAATTTTATTGGAAAGTTATACCAAAATGTAGTTTTTTTTATGAAGTTAGTTCAAGTATTATTATTATTATTATTATTATTATTATTATTATTTTGTTTTTTACTTCTTGTGGATGAAGGATGATGTGCTATGGAAGGTTGAAAGCAGATGGTGAGATTTCAATAGGTTGAGGTGTTAGGTTACATTTTATGCTTTATATCATTGGTTGTTTATTTTTCAGGTATTCTCTCCATAGGAATAGGAGCTTCATATTACAACCCAGGTAAGAATGAACAATTTAAGTCTAGCTCATTATAGTTTATCCCTAAATGTATTGTATGGTGAGGGAGTTAATACTGACATATTGGCTGGTTATCAAAATGCAGACTGGAGAGCATAAGTTTGTGGGAATATTATATGTGTGTGGATAATATGGTTTACGTTAATATAAGTGAATTAGATTAGAAGAATATTGTTCTTGTGATATAAAATGCTGTTTTATGCTTTTGTTTTTATAGATGAACACATTCTGTTGAAAGCTGGATATCTGATTGGGTGTCTGATCCTTGGACTCACCTTCCTTGATGACTGGGAGGTAAGGATGGTGTTTGTAGGGACCAGGTGTAAAGGTTAACAAAAAACAATATTGTGCATTAGAGGTGATCGCACAACAGTGTATGATGCACTTATAAGCCTTGTTGGTTGTCTTCACAGCATGTTGATCCTGAAACAATATTAGTAGGGATGTGTCATAAAAATGTGAATCCAAAAATCTTCAAAGGTTTAGTATATACCACAAAAAAAATGTCTTTCAAAAAAGGAAGTAATCATGTAATGTAAATATAATGTAAAAAAAAAAGAAAGAAAAAAAAGTTATGAATTTACAGTCAGGAAGTGATGGTGGACAAGAGGAATAAACTGAAGTATAGTATAATATTTCAATTACTTATTACCTAAGAATTAAAAATACAACTGCTTGTATTTTTTGTCAGGACTGTGTGTTTGACAAGGCTCAAGGCAAGGTTAGACTGACTCGCTGCAACTGGTGCCAGCGTCTGCTTGGGTCTTGGTTCTCTCACAACAGTTTGGTGCTTGACATGTCCTCCGTCATGGCTGTGAGGGTCCTGCCCACACATGCAAGGTAACACAACCACTACATTTTATATTTGATAAGCTTTTGGAGTAGTTGGCAGTACTGGCTATAGAGGTGGAGACAAGAATCCTCCACTACTGGAAACATGGCATCACATATAAAATAATCATATTCAAAATGCTGTATATTTAAGTTTATAAATAGAAGTAAGAATTAAGTAATGTGTCTGCATCATTAGATACATGAATCAGTTCTATGAAAGTATGTGGTTCAACTTAGTGTGTGTTCAGTTTATGATCATACTCTGGTATCGTAACTTTGAAAGCTTACAACAGAGTAACACTTGAAAGCAGGTCATATTAACCTTTATTTTTTCATCCGTGTTCCCAGGTTAAGTAAGAATCACCAGGTGGTGTTGATGCTGAGGGCTGGAGGCACAGTGGCTGTAGCAGAGACCTGTGAAGGATCCAGAAAGTGAGTATTTAATAAAAAAAAAAATTTTTTTATTATTATTTTATTTTTAATGAATGCGTAGGGCACCAGTGTTGGTGCATTACATGCATATCACCCACACACACACACACACACAGGAGGTTAGGGTTTCCAGCCTTCCACTTTTGCTGGAATTGCAAGGTCACAAATCTTCGGCTTACTCCTGAACCTATTATACTGCTAAGTGAGCAGGAGTTACTGCGTTTAAGAAGAGAAACCCATTTTGTCTCCACCCGACCTGGGATTGGAACCCAGAACATCTTGGTTGTGAGCTGAGCGTGCTAACCATTACACCAGCGGGCCGGTCTTGTATGCACACCTTGAGCTACATGTTCCTCAGCAACAAATGAATGCCTAACCTTTCAGTGATCAAGAAGTGTTAGCCAGCAACATTCAAAGCTTCCTCTCCCTGGATCGTGTTGAGAGTGTACACAGCCGCTATGACGACTCATCCGACTCTGAAGACGATGACTCCTTCATGCTCCATCCGCCAGTAGAGGTAAAGTGGAGTCACGGGTGATGAATAAATTGAGAAGGAAATCCATCGCTGTGTGGATTCCTTGCATCATAATGAAATGCTGAAATAATGTGGGATATTGTCTGGATATGTTTTGATCATAACTGAATATGTACTAGAATTAGCGATGCCATCAAAGCTTTGTACCTTTGTCTCGCCACCATAGATAGTCATATTTATTCCTCATTATAACAAATTACTGTGAAAATCAGACAGAAATAGATTTTGAAAAAAACAAAATAATACAAGATTACTTTACAACAGGTTGAGTGCTTGAAGGGAAGTGGAAACCTGGATTATGAAGACATCAAGATTGACAATGAAAATGTTGGAGATAATGAAGGTGGTGATGGTGATAGTGACACAAGTGAACTGTTGTTTGATCTCTAACAGTGGATAAAGTTCATGTACAAGTAGTGTAGAAAGAATACTTAACTTGTCGACTTAATCCTATACATTATTATTCTTGTATGCTTAATTTGTAACCCATTTAATATAGTTGAAAGAAATTCTATGAGAAAAATTACTTAAACCATTGAATTTTAGTCAGACTTTGGTCATATACTTATCATAATTTTAATTATATACATATTTTCTTTTATATAGATTTCTAACAAAATAAAGCTTTGCTTTAAATAGATAAAATGTCTTAATAAAATCAAATAAAATGAAATGGTGCAAAATATTTTAAGTTTCATATATTATAGGATATTTATTTTTAAGTTTGTAGTATTCTTGCAGTGAGAATGTGCCTCAATGACCTTATTTTGGAGAGTATGCTTACTATGAAAATAAAGTTATATTTGTATTGATTTTTTAATACGTCCTATAATGAAGTGGTTTAACATGACGATGAGAGGCATGATTTTCATAATGACGTTCACAATCTTACACATATGGTAAAGGCAAGGTGGGGCCACACGCTATAGCTGCGGCCGCTCATCCACCTTTGAGTCTGTGGTGGAAATTAATCCGTTACCCCGGCACACAGGGCCACTGTGAAATCCAAGTTTCCAGAGTTTTCCTAGGTTTCCCTTGGTACCCATTTATAGAACAACCCGTTTGGGAGGATGAACAGGTGGATGAGCTGTGTGCCGACTGTCCTCATCCGGGATTGAACCGGCCAGTGGATTCATAGTGAGACGTGCTAACCACTGCACCACTGTGGTAACATTTTCACGTGGTGCAGCGTGAAAATTTGTGCCTTTAGGGGCAGGTGTAAACCCATCCACACTTCCACTTGATCCTCCCTTCATCCACCTCAGGATACTTACTGCCAAGGGTCATGTTATGTTGAAGAGCATGTCAGTTTTCATGGTTCCAATTAGAGTGATTGAGTCGGTCATCTTTGTTAGCAATTATCATGCAAACTAAAGCACGATTTACAAAGTAGGGTTTATTTTTGTGATTTGGTCTTTTTACATAACAATTTTTGGTTTCTGTACATTACCTAGAGTTCACTTATTAGATCTGTGGGAAGCCTTTTTATGCTCCACTATTTATACAAGAATCCCAGGCTTTGGCATTCACCATTTTCAATATGTTCTTGAGAGACTTGCCCGGCCCACACTCGTATGTTTTGGGGAAACCGACTCCCTGACTCCTTTCATACAGTATATGCATCGTTTGTTCCCATTTAACTGGAGAACATATTTGTTTAGGGAGTTTCTTCTTGACTTGGAATGCATTCCTGTATATTTTCCCGTCAATGTTGGAGTGAACAGGAACTAGAGGGTCTTCAACTTTTATTTTCTGAAGCATCTGAAATGAATATGATAATTATTAGTCAACTTATTATTAACATATTAAACACAAATCTTGACAATCAAAGAGTAAACTTTATTAATACTTTTGACTTTAAAATGAGTGGTTTAAATAGACTCGACATGCTAATGTAGCTACAACATGTATCTTATATATACATATATATATATATATATATATATATATATATATATATATATATATATATATATATATATATATATATATATATATATATATATATATATATATATATATATATATATATATATATATATATATATATATATATATATATATATATATATATATATATATATATATATATATATATATATATATATATATATATATATATATATATATATATATATATATATATATATATATATGAAGAAGTGAGTGCCACCCTTGGTCTCACCTCCTGCAAGGGAGCAACAGCTGGTTGCATGAGGTCAGTGTGGAAGGCTCCTGATACTGGCAATCTTTTCAAGTGTCGCAGTCGGAAGTCTGACTTATTTGTTTCAATGAAAGACAGAGCCTGTAGGAAAGAATAACATTACAAGTATATGCAGATACAATGTTTCATATTTCATCTATTCCATAAATGTGTCCAAGAACAGCAATTCTGTTGCTAAATGTTTTATATTTTTATTGACAACCAATTCAAACTGGTTTCAGTACAAATCCTGATTGATCATAAGATTTGTTATGAATACTATAACACCACATCAAGTTAAATGAAGCAGAATTAAAGATGGATTACAGGTGACTAAATAATCTCCAAACTAGGTAGCTTTAGACCATTTAGTTGTGGTCAGAATAATGAGAGTGGTGCCCCTCACCAAGAAGCATCCCTGAACCAGGATAGAACTCATAACCTTTGGATTAATTTGGAGGGAGCTTACATTGTGATGTGTGTGTGTGTGTTTGTGTGTCTGGAAGATCACGCACTAGACTCGTAATGTTCAGCCATTACCCTCCCTGAAGGAGCTCATAGAGATGGATCTATGGGTAAGGCTGAGACCTTTAGAACCTTTCCTAGATAGATAATAATGTACATACTTAAAAGAAAATCATAAAACTAAACTCACCTCATCATTACCTGCTATAACTTTACAGTGTGGGTAAAGATAGCTAGCAATGCGGCAGTCAAGGAGTGGCAGCTGCTGCTGTTGGCAGAACTCCTTCGCTACAGAACAGGCAAAACCCAACCGGGAATCAGCACCGTACATCACAGTCATCATGCCGCTGGACACCAGTTCTGAGGCCAGCTGCATCGCCTCTGCTCGGACCTTCACCAACTGGATGGCTGTCAAGGGTTCACACAAAACAGGTGTATGAGACCCATCATACTGAAGCCTCACATCCTAGTTCATAGCCATTCTTAGTACTCATTATATACACTTACTCATTCAAACTCACCATCTTCAAAAGTAAATACTCCAGCAAATGTGAGAGCTGTGATCTCCCCCAGACTGAAGCCAGCCACCCCAACACAGTTCTCAAGGCTGCTGGGCCTCTCTTCTTTCATCCTGAAGAATAGCATCAGATATCATATACCCATTCAATTATAAAATCAAGATCTACATGTATAACATTCCCCAAAAGGGGGTTAGCCGAGACAAGGTGCACATATGCACATACACACATACACTCTCCTTACTTAGCCCCTAGGCCCCTTAAAAATAAGAGATTGGTCTCCCCATTACCACTACACGGGCCAGTGGGCTGGAGGTAACTTTTGCGTCAGCGCCCGACACCAAAAGCTATTTCATTATATTCTTTATACATAAATACTTATAAACATCAGCTTTATGATGGGGCCAGTCACTGTATTTGCTGCGAATCATAAAAGGCGACAAAAGGGACAGAGAGAGGAGTAAATAATTATATACATAGAAGTATATGTATATATTGGAGGGCATGTATTAACAAAAAATATTGTGGACTCAACATTCTTTTTTCTTGCATTTCATCTTCATGAAAATTACTGAAAATCCAATTATGTGAAAATATATGACAAATACCTGCCTTGATAATCCCTTGAGCATACATAGTGGCACTCACTTCTCAACAGCAGCCAGCGAGGTGACAAAGACGGCCGGCTGCTGGTGCACAGTCTTGGTGAGGGTGTTGAGGGGACCCTCCACACACATCTTGAGCAGGTCATACCCAAGGATGGTTGAGGCAGCTTCATACATTTCTTCCACTCCAGGGTACTTCATGAGATCTTTGCCCATTCCTGTCAATGATAACAATTTTGAGTCATGTTGATTGAAGGAAGAAAATTAATGAATTATTGAGCCTTACATTCCATTGCTGTACTGTGTTGGGACTGTAATTGGCAACTCCACATGGAATAAAGTGTGCAAAGTGTAGAGTGTTTGGGTGAGCTGTGTGCTGACTGTCATCGTCTGGGATCAAACTCGGGCCAGCGGATTCATAGTGAGGCGTGCTAACCACTGCACCACTGAGGCACTCCAATGAATTCAGATGATTATATAATGTGATGTACTGAACACACAGATCTAAGAACATCTCCACTCCCTGTGTATGCAGCTGCAGGGTTGTGTGTGTGTGTATGTGTGTGTGTTTGACTGGCTATGGTTATGGTAATGGCCTCAGCTGATATGTACACACCTCTGTCCATCCCACACTATGACATACAGCCCTGCTATTTGTATCACCTGCATTAGGAAAATGTAATAGGTGGAAGAGATTACTGCAAGATCACCTATGTCTTTGCTGTACTGTACTCACCTACAAACTGAGTACCTTGTCCGGGAAATAATATAATGGAAGTCTCGTTTGGGTTAACACCTGGCCGCTTCGAATACCTGGCTTGACTCTGACTGAAAAAAAAGAGACAATGAAGAATATTGTAAAAAAACATTATTGGTGATATAATTTTCAACAAACATTCGATCATAGTGCTTTGTAGATACATGATATATGGGTGAGTGTAAACAATTATTACTTAACAAACTCCACATTGTTTGCACTCCCTTGGTATTCCCGGGGTGTACTTACGCATAGTTACTGTCGTGTGGGTAAGGTCCTTTGGTCCACACGTCATCAGGACTATGGGCAGTGTTGTCATACTGGGCAGCGTTGTCAAGCAGCTCTTTGGGAGTCTCATTACTGAACTCTTCTTCTAAGGAGTCATCTTCTGGAGGTGAGTTTTCAGTGTCTTTTCCTGTGTAAAATAATGAACACATTTCAAGCTAAGTGTGTATTGGACCTTTAAAATTATATGTGTTCCTCTTCATAGTATAGTAATAATAGTAAAGAAAGAATATTTACAAAATAATGACAATACTATATATGTAACACAGTCTTTCAGGAGATATTACCTGTTAAATCTTTTCTCCTGAAAGGAATACTGGATGTGGAGAACTTAGGACACACAGACCAACACAGGTAGTGGTTACAGTGTGTTCTGGACCGCAGCCTCATGTGCTGCACCAATTGACGCAACATTATCTGCAACACAACACATTATTACACCCTGCTTTGTCATCTGGTTATATTTATTATTTAAATAATTAAATAAAAAGGCATACATCTCTGGAAAAATGGTTGGCATTTATGCGAGCATAATAGTATTCAATGATAACATAAGAACATAAGAATTGAGGAGACTGCAAGAGGCCAGTTGATGACCTACACGAGGCAGTTCCTTGTCTCTCATCCTTGGAATAATCCAATATTTATCCATCCCACCTGTCATCCCTATTCATACTCTGATCCAACCGTTTTTTAATTAATTAAAGCTACCTATTGACTCACCACTTACTACGTGTCTACCCAGCCTATTCCAATCGTTCACCACTCTGTTAGTGAACCAATATCTACCTAGGTCTGTCCTGAATCTAAGTTTTTCCTATCCTGACTACTAATTTCTAAAACCTGATCAATGTTTCCACACAATCAGATTACACTGCCTGGCGTCAGCTGATTGCGTGTGTCTAGGGATGTACACCTATCCGGTATACCGGATAGGTGCCGTGTAGATATACGCTAAGCTCTACCCACCTCCATCGCCTTAACAATAATCACACCACACCGGTAAGTGTCCTACGGAGGTTCCAGGGGGAGGACGCAGATCCATCTGCTAGGTTAGGTTATGTTAAAGTCCTAGCGGGGGATCCCGGTTAGGTTAGGTTCAGGTTTGGTTAGCAGGGGGGATGCGCTCCCCCTGCTAGATTATGTTAGGTTAGGAAAATTCGAAATTTTTGAATTTTCGATTTTTTTTTTTAAGGCCCATATTTCGCTTATTTTTCATCCCCCCCAAAACCCCCGATTCCCCAAAGCTTGTTGGAAGGGATAGGGGAGTTGGTGGGGAATCGGGGTGACGGACTTATTCTCCAGAATTACCGTCATCCCCTATTCGTACGGCTGCAGCATTTGTAAGCACTGCCTTGTCAGAATGTCCAATGGCTACAAATTTTACTACTACCATGCTGAGTTAGAAGTTAGTATTGAAAGCTAGTATTATGTATGTACGTATGTTGGCTTTAAGTACTTATTGAGGTGGGGCAGAATGTGTTGTTACTTCCTTCCTCGTCCAACAAACGAAGTAAGTAAATCTTCAGCACCACGCCGGTGGGACTAAACCAAAACATTCACTCACTCGCCTCATACACCTTTCCAACGGCTGATTTTCTTTATTATTATATTCGCTGCACTTAATTTAGCTTGCTTTTCTGATTCATTATTATCTAATTATTTTTCTACAACTTTCTGACCACTTTTATGTTGTTAGTTTTCATTTATTATTCAAGGTGTCATAATGAGCTTAGAGAAGTGAGAATATCAACAAACAGCCTCCTCCTCCTCTGTCCTTGTCAATACGCTGCTAATTACTTAAAATTCCCAAGACCAAGGCTACTAATTACTACTACATACCAAGCAAACAACAGCTAGATAACGTAAGTGTATCTAGAGGATATAAAACACCTTGAAAATAGTAGAAATAAGAAACACTAAGCTTTTCTACTAGCTCTAAGGCTGTGGAATCAGCCCTAAGAGTGACTGGTAGTATTAGGCTCGAACTATATTGAAGGCAATGAGAGGAAAATAGAAGCATGCATGAAACGTAGTTAGAATCGCAGTTTCGTTAATATTGATTTGCCCCGGGGCATGTGTATAGTAAAGAATGTCCAAAATAATAACCAGAGGACATACAGAGTTTAAACCTCCACTTAATTACACACAAATAAGTAAGCCTGTGTTTGATTGCCTTTCATTGATGCAAGGGCTTAGGTTATAGCCATTGTGGATTATTCTATTATATTATTGCTACAACTACATCTAACCTTTCCTAACCTAACCTACCCCAGCTTCAGTAAATGTAATTTGTGTCTCAAAAAATACTTATCGTCCATTTCGTATCTCGCTGGACTAGTTATGCGTAATTTGATATTGTACATTTGGGTAAAGTAAAGATCGGCACTCATTAAAATGTTCATAGATGTGTTAAGGACAGTAAGTATAGTACGAAGAAGCAACATTTGGCTCAGCTTAGCATCGAGTCTCTGTTCTTAAGATTTTTCCAGTTTGATGTTAATTTAAGGCACCTCAGTGGTGCAGTGGTTAGCACATCTGACTATGAACTTGCTGGCCCATGTCTGATCCCAGACGTGGGCAGTCGGCGCACAGCTCACCCAGCTGTTCACTATAAATGGATACCAAGGGAAACCTGGGGAAGCTAAACTGTGGAAACTCGAATGTCACAATGGCCCTGTGTCCTGGGATATTGGATTAATTTCCACCACAGGTTCAAGGCCAATGTGACGGGAGATGAGCGCACGTACCTATGCTCAGCTACAGCCTGTGCCAACACTTTACCTATATTTTGAAAGTTAGACCTACAGATAGATAGTTGGAGATACAGATCAGAAAGGGAGAAGTGTCCTTTGTAATTATGTATTGTCATTATGTTTCTTTGTACAGCATTATGGTGACTCAAGACACAGCAGTTGTACCCAAGGTGAATAAACTGAAAATGAAGAAGCTGAAGAAAAAGAAATCAAAGAAAAAGAAACTAAAGGGAGGAATAGAGGTGAGCATGACGCAGATATTAAACTTGAAATATTTTGATGTTAGCTATATTGAATTTTTACTCATGTAAAAAATAAAGGAATATGATTTTTGATATTCACTTGGCTTAATGGCAATATAAATCCACTTTTTATAATTACATACTTTTCAATTTTATGATGAAACAAGAATATTAAGTTTAAGTCTAAATATGCACACATGATGTTTCTAATACGTATAGTAATGTTTTAGTACCACAAACCTTAATAAACACTTCACATTTTCACAGAACCTGGACTCTGGAAGTGAGGTGGACAAACTGAACTTGGATGAGAAGGTGTATCCCTTGTCTCACTACATCTCAGATCAGGAGGAACTTATCAATCAGATGTTCTTGACGTTACGTGGGTCTAAACTGGAGGCAATGCTTCCCCCTGTGCTGAAGGTGCGTGATAATAGTACAGAGTAAGGACTAGAAAAGAAAAGAAAAAAAAAATATATAAAGAAAAAACACACACACACACACACACACACACACACACACACATGCTGTACAGCATTACATAAGATTTTTCATTTATACATTCAAACACTTATTGTAGAAATGTTGAGTGTTACTGTTAAGAAAACTATGATAAATAAATGTATTGATGTGAGTGTGTCGTGGTTTTTCAGAGTATTCCCCTGAAAGATCTGAAGAAGTTGTGTCTTCACGAACTGCGTGGAATGAGCAAGAAAAGGATATTATGCAGCATTAATGGTAAGTAATCTTCCTCCCCACTATTAAAGGGATGGATAATAATGATAATAAAAATAATAATAATAATAATAACGATAACAATAATTAAGAGCAAGATTCTATTGTAATCATCTGTTTGTAATTGATAGGAAAGAAAACAAATACTTCTACATACTTAGATACATTTTTTTTACAATCAGGCCAAGTGATGGAAGGTTCGTCTGGCAGTGAGGATGAAGAAGAAGAAAAGGAAGCTGTCAATGAAGACCCAAAACACACTGAACCTAACTCGAAGTAAGTTAAAAAAAAAAAAATAAATAAATAAATAAATAAAATAAGTAGTCAATGTGGCTCATCAGCATATAAGTAGCAAAGCAATGATGTTGTAATGGATTTTGTGGACAGGTGTTGAATTTAAATGAAACACAAGTAATTAATTAATGAGTAATTTGGTGGCGTGGATCCTGTGTAATCAATATTTGAAACCTTATCTAAACATTTGATCTTGAGGACTTATAAACATTGAAGTGTACCCGGACATTCAAAATTTTCCTATTTATGCGAAGACAAAATGTAAAAAAAAAAAGATTATATAGAAGAAATAAGTTATCAAACATTAATAAAAAAAAAATGTAATGTGTAATGATAACTAACCAGCGTGTGTATGCTATATAAACCGGTTCTATTTATTATTACAGAGGAGAAAAACGGAAGCCAGGTAGTGAGCAGCCACCCGACACCTACCTCCAAAAGAAGATCAAAGTGGAGCCTGGCTTGGAGGACGGCACAGCAGGCGGAGAGAGCAAGAGTGTGTTAGAACTCTTGGAACTAGAGATGAGAGCACGCATCATTAAAACCATGCTGGAGAAAGGAGATGAGGGTAAGAAAATAACAGAGGATGCCATTGTAGCTGTCATACAGAGTGCCAAAAAGATAACAGGTGAAGGAGTAGATGCAGGGAGAGCCAGCAAGGAGGTGGTAGGTACAGCAGCTGACTCCAAGGATGATTCACGGGGAAATAAATCAGATAGAGAGGCGGAAGGTGAGGCTGTGGAGGAGAGGAGCAGAGGAAGGAGGAGAGGTGGAAGCAGAAGAAGTGAGAGGAGAAGACATCATGATCAAGGACATGAAGGTAAAAAGTCCTCAAGTACAAGGTCACAGAAGAGAGATGGTAGTTATAGTGAGGATGGCAGCCGTGGGAGAAGCTCTAGAAAACAAAGAGAGTCAAATAGCTCTAAGAAACGTGTGGCAAAGAAGAAAATCACCCGCCAAGAATTTGTAGAGAGGATGAAGCGAGCCAAGAAGAACAGGACTTACCGCCAGCGTAAATCTTCCGAGGACGAAGACAAAACCAAAAACAACGAGAACAGAACGGAAAACACAAAGGAAGACAAGGATGAAAAAACTGAAGACAAAACTGACAAAAAGCAAGACACTCCACCTGAAGGGAAGAGCATTGAAGCCAAGACAGAAGGTGAGGTGTCTGAGAAGGAAGAAGGTGAAATTGACAGTAATGAGGAGGAGGAAGGAGCATGCAGTCCAAGTGAAATTTCAAGTGATAGTAAATACTCATCCTCAGGAAGCAGCAGTAGAAGCTGGTCAAGAAGCTGCAGCAGAAGCCACTCCAAAAGTCCTTACAGAGGCAGACAAAGGAGGGACAGGAGGAGGAGCAGGAGTAGGAGTAGGAGGAGAAGGAGGAGTTACTCTCGAAGCTACAGCAGGTCAAGAACTCCCGACAGGAGACGGAGTAAAGGTGACCAGAGGAGTTTTGAAAGGAAAAACCGAGAGTCCCCTAAAAGTAACAACAAGAAGGACGTCAAGAAAACATCAGCAGAGGATATTAGTCCTAGTCGAGAGGAGGATTGGGGTCACAAGTGCGATATTGAATTTGTGGATTCGGAAGAAGATTTTGATGACAGTTCTGAAGCCACAAAGAAGGAGTCAGGAGCTCAGAAAACACTACCAGTAATCCGTACAGAGAGAGCAAGCATCAGTTTCTCCCTCCAGAAGAAGCCAGTTGGCATTGCACAAAATGTAGATCTAGACGACTTACCATTGAAGAAGAATCCAACGAGTACTATGACTGACAATGCTAATGATGTTGAGACACTCGCTGGTGTTAAACCGACCATAAGGAGTGAAGAAATAGTGATCAGTTCAGATAGTGAAGGAGAGTTGGAACCTTCTAAACAAAAGACTCTAACAAAACCAAAGGAAGATGGCAAAAAACAGTCTGAACAGCAGCTTCCTATTGCCAATGAGTCTAAGAAAGAAGATCTAAGTTTACAGTCAGATCAAGAAAGTAAAATCAAGCAAACTGGTAATTCTGAGATTAATGATGAAGAAGCCGCTGAAGGGATGAATGAAATGAATAATGAAGGTTCAGTAAAGGTAACTAGTCTTCAGGAAACATGTACAGACCTTAAAAATAACGATGAAACTAAAATCACCAGTAATGTAAGCAATAAAAATAATGAAACTGGAAAGGAAAAACAAGCTGTGGAAACTATAGATAAAGTTGTCATTGTAAATAAAGGTGAGTCTCCAAATGATAGTGAGTCGACGGATGACTCGGAAAGTGAAGATTCGGATAGTGATAATACACTAGAAAAACTAAACACAGACAATGGGGAATGTGACAAAAATGAGCAGATGAAGAACATAGAAAAGTTAAGTACAGACTCGACTGAAAGAATTGATATTGACTCGGCAGAAAATTATAAAGAAAAAGTTATTGATAATTTGGACAAAGAAAAAACATTAAATATTGATCGAGCAGAATCACAAACCTCAAGAGAGAGTTTGGAAGATTATGGTTTGAGAATAAGAGAAAGGAGAACAACCCAAAGTGAATTGCAAGTGGATATGGAACAAACCTCAGATATAGAAACTAAACAAAATATTGAGGAAGGAATTAATGTAAGAGATAGATCTAATATTGAAGCAGTGGAAGAGGAGGAACAAGACATTGAAGCAGAAACTAAGCATTATAAAAAGAAACAAGTAGAAATGAAAACTAGAGATGCTTCTGTGTGTCTTGAAACAGAGAAAAAAAGTAAAAGCTTGACTACCAATGATCAGAAAGAGACAGAATTAGATAGCAAAGAAGCTGGTTCCGTATTTGAAAGTCGGACTGAAGAAGAAGAAGAGCAACTTAAGTCCAGTGAAGATGAAGATGGGAAGGGAATGCATAAGGACAAGACTCCCGTTGAACCCTTCAGAATAGAGACAAGAAGAATCACTCGTAGACAATTACAAACCTCACAGAAGATTGAAATGGTCATGCCAGAGAAGTCATGGATGAAAAGAGACAGGAAGAAAAGAGGAAAGGCAAAAGATTTAATAGGAATAGAAAGGAGTAGTATATTAAAAAGTACACAGTTTGAAGATGCTCATATCCCTTCCCAAGAGAGTGAGGTGGAAGCGGAAACAAGTCAGAACGTAAGAACACAGGAAGTTGCAGAAAACGAAGACATACCAATCCACAGTCCAGCAATAATAAGCGACACTGAGAATTCCCAACCAGCCGAGGAACCCATAGGAGAAAAGCCTCCATGTCCCTCCCCTAAGCAAGACCTACCTGAAGTTTCCCACACAGAGGAAAAAACATTGAGGAAGAGCGACCATGACACTGAGATTATTGGCGTCATAGAGACCAGCAAGGATACCAGCGACAATTTTGATGACATGGAGCTTGGAGGGTCGAGTTGGAGCATGAGGTGGCTACAGAGCGAGAAGGTACAAAAGGTCGTGACTAGTAGTAAAATGTTGAGCCGAGTACGCAAGAAAATCCAGAGGAAGGAGAAGGCCACCAAGGTAGTAGTAGCAGAGAAGGTGGAAGAGGCACAGAAGCCAACCGAGCCTGTTATTTCAGTGATTGGTAGTATTGAGGAGTATGAGCGTCTCTTTGGCACCAGGGTCAAGAAAGATGAAGGAGCCGTCGCAGGTGTACCAGAGTCTCAGGACATGGTGGGGGAAGGACTGGTAGCAAGTAGCATCTCACAAACACAAGATGATGTTCCTGAGCCCATAGTGAAGGGTAATCCAGTGTTTGGGTCTGATGATGATGGTGAGGATAGTGAAGAAGAAGCTCTCTGGTCCAAGATTATTAAAAAGTAGTGTTGGGTTGGATGTACTATTTAGTGTTTACTGTAAGTGTATATTGAATTGAATTGAGGTGTGTGTGTGTGTGTGTGTGTGTGTGTGTGTGTGTGTGTGTGTGTGTGTGTGTGTGTGTGTGTGTGTGTGTGTGTGTGTGTGTGTGTAATTCTAATGAATTAAAAATGTATGTGTGATGTTTATTGAAAATTATTTAAATCATATATTTTTTCATTCACCTGAGCACTAGAAACGCCTAGGAATGCAGTAAATATATAATGAGTTTTTTGGGTATACTTATCTACAATGGGTTGATAAAAAGTGGAAAGGGCAGTACATTTGTCGATCTTGAAGAAATCGTGTTGGAGTTAATGCAAAATAAGAATAGTCAATACAAATAATGACTCATCTTTGGAGTATTAAGTAGAATACTCACATCAGGTGGTGGGGGCAGCTTTTTCTTTTTCTTGGGGGTAAGCTCCACAGTACTGACAGAATCTCCCGAGTCTGAATCAGAGTCTGTAAAGCGCCTTTTCTCAACCCTGGAGAAAATTAAATAAGGATATCAAGTATTTATTGATCTCTAAAAATGTTTCCACTTTTCTTATTTTTGCATTTTAATTTATAAGTTCCTGGTTATAAATGTTTTCTTTACCAAAGTAATATAACTACTGCTAATACTAAGGTGATGGTTTTCACAATGTAGGAATTCATCAAGAAGAAGATGCATTAAACTACGGACTAATGTAAGAACTCGGGAGGAATTCCAGCAATGGAAAGGCGTCTTCTGTATGACTCACCAGGTGACTCCTACTCCTACAAGTTGTTTCCTGTTGGCTGCAGAAAGCTACTTCACTATTATAGTTGCTGATATGTCACCACGGCGTCAAGCATAAAGGAGTGAAGAAAACTTATACTGGGTAAGTAAATTTTCGTCTATGTACAAGGGATGGCACTCCCAAGGAGTTGGCAAATAAACCACCTGCGAGCCAAGTTTCAGTAACTATTATTGCAGTTTCAGCCAATACATTATTGGTGGTTTTAATAAACTTGATGGTTCATATTTCATTATTAGGAGCACTTCTAACCTCATATTGGCCAGTCCAAAGGAGATGGACCAAGAATATTTCTGGCTTGGAAACTCATTCCTATTCAGACCGACTAAGACACCTTGATTTATATTCTGTTCAGGGACGTCTATTAAGGGCTGACCTAATCAAGTATTGGAAAATATTTCATGGTCTATCGGCTATTAATCTGTCTGATATTTTTCATCTGGCTCCAGTAGTTGGTAGCAGAGGTCACTCCTTTAAGATATTCCTTCCTCATAGCCGTTTGGATTGTAAAAAGAGATTCTTTAGTGTAAGATGTATCTCAATCTGGAATTCCTTGCCAGCTGACACTGTTGCAGCTGCCAGTCTATCTTCTTTTAAAAGGCTGTTACATAATGCCGTGAGCAATACTTTATATGATTATGTTGAGTAGGATTTCTATATACATTGTTATGTTATAAACACCACTAAAGGTACATAACATCCGGTTCTATTCGTCTTATTGTATATTTAGATGCTTATATAATCTGTTGAACTGGCGTACCTGTGGTTCTGGGCCCCCCTTTATTGGAGTAGTATGTGTATGCTAGCTGGTCTAGTTTTGTCCGAGGGGAGCCAACCAGGTAAGATGACCAGGTAAGTCAGCAATGATTTCTTGGGATCCACTAGTTAGATTCGGTTAGGTTAGGTCTGGTTAGGTCAGGGCAGGTTAGGTTGGTTTGGGGTCTATTTTAGAAATGCTTCCTGACTGGCCAGTATGGGGTTAGAAATGCTCCTAACAACAGTAGGTTAGGTAAAGTAGTGGATACAGTATATACTGTAGATGTAGATGAACCTATGTAGGCTAGATGGCTATCTGCTAAATTTTTACCAAGTTCTTTATTATTATTGTTATTATTATTATCATTATTACTATTACTATTATTATTATTATTATTATTATTATTATTATTATTATTTATTATTATTTATCAGGCATATCATACCATATGCAAATCATTGCCTCCATTAAGCTGTAGTAGTTATCCTTGTAAAGATTTGAAGAATTCAGATTGTGCCTGTCTTCCTTTAAAATCTGATGCACTCATAATAAAAAAAATATATAGATACTGTGTAGGATGAGTGTGTATTGTAAACATTGAAAGGCCGCGCGCTGCTCAACGACAAGATTTGACTATTGTTTTCACGTGCGGCTCATTATAAACTGACACAATGACGTGTGACAGTGACTGCAGCGTTTGCAAGAGGGAAGTAAAGAGAGGGACAAGTAGTAGAGGGCTATCTTGTCAAAAATGCAGAAATGCGGGGAATGGTTCCAAGCGGTATGTTTAGGATCAGTGTATCAGAAAAATTACGCCGTCCTAAAACCAAAAAACGTCTGGTGGTTCTGTAACAAGTGTGAGCGAGAGGAATCAGGAGATTGGGGTTTAGGAGAGAAAGCAGAATATCCAGACGAGTATGGAAGAGAATGGGGGATGAAATTTAGCAGTAGGAAATGTAAAATCATGGAATTTAACACAGCGGAAGCAGCGTGAGAGAATTCCACCTTCCCGTAAAGCAACTGAAGTGAGCCTCAACCAACTTGTTTTCACGCTAGCCAGTACCGTTGTTTGCTCCGTGTACGGTATCAACAGGAAGTACTAATATGACCTCATTCTTCTACACCTACGAGTACTATATTACTAAGAACCTTGCACCGTGGTTCTAAATTACTAAGAACATTGCACCGTGGTTCTGCACTTACTCTGTCGTAAATGGAATACACAAGTAGAACAATGCATCACGTCGTCCCATTGTTATCATTATAAAATCAGAGCCACTTATTTCACGCCATTTAAGATCTATTTCAGCCTTGTTTGGCCTTAAAGTCTCGTGTTTCTGCGTATTTGCTATACCTCTCCTTTCACCTCATCTTCATCCTTGACTTAAATAATAGTAAATTGTCACCATAAGGCATCATTACACATCACGTAATAAAGAAAATTGCATCTAAATATGACAGATTGCATGGAAAACCTTTTTACTGAATATTTGAATAGGAACGCGGTGCAATAAAGCAAAATGTAACAGCCAGCTCGGCGAAATGGCTAATTGCTGCCGACCTCCACATCCACCTACACAGGGAAGTAATCGAGTTTGTGTGTGTGTGTGTGTGTGTGTGTGTGTGTGTGTGTGTGCGTGTGCGTGGGCTGCGTTCATTTGCGTGGATCCTTTGTCTAATCGAACCGCGAGTTATTATTCATCGTTATCATCATCACGGTCATTGGAAGGCATCAGCAGTCCCTCCAGTGCACGAGGAAAAAAGAGGAAAAAATTATACGACCTTCATTTGTTTCTCCAATTATGTGTGTGGGTGTGTTTGCTTATTCCGGCTCCGTCTCTTCAATGGTACCTTAATGATTACATCCGGGAAATCAACTATCTTTCGTCCTATGTAGACATATTAGTTTATAACGTATAGACAAACTACTTAAAAGGAGGTTTGAACAATTAAATATTGTCTTCCGTTAGCGGCTAATATAAACAGCGGTGGACGTAGGAAATATTTGTAAAGTATAGTTAGGTTAAATGATATGCTATTCTTGACTGTCTTAAATGTTATAAGTGTTGTTTTACTCCTTTCATCCTGAGGACTAAGATGGAAGGACTAGCTAGTGGTCACGAATTTTACATTAAATATAACTTTACACATAATTTTGTTAATCTTAATGCTGCTTTGATATGAATACAGTGAGTTACATAACTTACTCAAACACCTCTCAGTGTTACGATATCAGATTCGTTAAATGAAGACAAAGAAAACGAAAATAACATGAACTTATTTATATTTACCCCAGCGTGATAAATCTGTTATTAGTTGTTCTATAATTTTTTGATGTATTGTTTCATTCGTCAGTCTTAATTTATCACACTTTGTTGGTAATTATCCAGTCTTCAGAGTGCTATTGCTGGTGATTCTAATTGCCTTAACTACCTGTAATCTCATCCATTACCATTCGCACGGAGCTCATGTATAATTTCTTCTGCTCGCTTTGGCTTGTGAAATCAATACACACCTTCCTTTGACGTATGAAAAATGAACACTCTTTTTAAGTATGTTTACGTACAGCCATTCAAGTGCAAGTAGTAGTGAGTGGTTACCCCGGCAAGAAAAATGTCACTTTATCTTTATACTGTTTCAGTTTTCTTACACTAGCTATAAATACATTAACTTAACGCTGATTATACGTGTCCAGCTTCTTATGATACACTTTCAAAAGCTAAATTACAAAGGATTGACTGTATGTGACGGTACTAGCTGGCCTAAACCCCATACAGCCTTACATAACATAATTTTTTGATACTAGAGTAAACCCAGGCTTGCGCTAGGCACCACAGGGAGGACGAGGCTGGCGTGCGTAAGGGATTGAAGGTCGTAAGACGTAATGTGGTTCAATCAGGAAAGAATTACTCTACCTTTTTGGAACATTGCACGGGAACACGCACTGATAAACACTATAATCTGACGTTGTTGACCATGTTAGCTCCCGTCCCGCGCCACAATCTCGTTTTCTTTTCTTCCATCTATAACTCTGCCAAATAGCGTGAGGACGACTGCTATTCAATACGTGCTTTTGTACTCTCTGTTTGCTAAGCTATTCACACAGGTATTGGCTCAGGTATGCTGCCATTACCTGCTGGAGACGTGTGTTACCTGAGGCTTCGTACTGTTTGCTGTGTGGATGGATTGAAAGTGTTCTTGAGTAGGTGTTCGTGTGCGCTTTTGTTATGCTTTTGTTAAGAGAGAGAGAGAGAGAGAGAGAGAGAGAGAGAGAGAGAGAGAGAGAGAGAGAGAGAGAGAGAGAGAGAGAGAGAGAGAGAGAGAGAGAGAGAGAGAGAGAGAGAGAGAGAGAGATAATGAGAGGTGCTTGGTGACTGTCGTTCACCACAAAGACTCTTAGGCCAAGTAGGCTTACCACAAAATTTACTGATCGATTTAGCAGGTGGTGGTGACCCATGCCGTGACGAACCCCCCCGCCTCCTCCCCCCAATTTGAGAGAGAGAGAGAGAGAGAGAGAGAGAGAGAGAGAGAGAGAGAGAGAGAGAGAGAGAGAGAGAGAGAGAGAGAGAGAGAGAGAGAGATAAAAAAAAAGTTAATAAATGAGCCGCCTTTTGATGAATTAAAAATGCTGAAAGAAAACGGAGATGAAGTCATATATTCAGCTTGAAGTCATGTTATATTATCCTTTCACTTTCCTTAAACGAAAAATGAAAGAAAATGGGAAGTAACGTGAGCGAACTTCCTGTTATGAGAGAGAGAGAGAGAGAGAGAGAGAGAGAGAGAGAGAGAGAGAGAGAGAGAGAGAGAGAGAGAGAGAGAGAATAATAATAACATACGCTAATCCAGAGACAATAACAACAACACGGAATTTAGAAGACAAACAAAACACAATAATACGAACCGTAAATAATGGAATAAATGCACGAAATTACGTACACACACTGACGCTATATTGCAAGGAGACAAATGCACGAACACACCCTTCCCCTGCCTCCCTCCCTCCCTGCTTCCCTCCCTACCTGCCTGTCTCCCTGCCTCACCTGGCCTCCATGTTAATTAATCCCAGGTATTGTGTCGCGTGGTCAGCATCAAGAGAAAGTCACGGGTCAGAGGGGAAAATTTACTCTTGTGTTTATTCAAGTTGACTTCCTCTCTCTCTTTCTCTATCTCTCTCTTTTTTGTTCTCTCTCTCTCTCTCTCTCTCTCATTCTTTCGTATACTTATTCATTTATACTTCAGTCACCCTTCTTCAATTTCGCAAAGGAGGGAAGGGGGAGAAAAAATACTCTTACATACAAGTAAAATAAAGTTACGTATTCCCAGAGAGAGGAAGTTTTTAGAAAGAAAACGACATTTGGAAGCAGGTGGGGAAGGAGGAGGGAAGGGAGGGGGGAGGGAGGGGCGTTGTGGGCGTGGAGGGGGCGTTGCGGGCGTGGAGGGGACGCTTAGGGGGCGTGGGTGGTAGATGTACGGTACGACTTTCCCTCAACTTCCACCTTCTGCTGCGGGCGTTCACACAGGACTTCAGACCATTATTATACATGGCTTTGAAGACCTAGTGTGTGTGTGTGTGTGTGTGTGTGTGTGTGTGTGTGTGTGTGTGTGTGTGTGTGTGTGTGTGTGTGTGTCCGGTGCGTGGGTGAGGGTGAAGGGTGAGAGGGATGCTGGAAGGGGGTGAAGGGCCGCCGGAGAGTGTGAGGGGGAGGTGTGATGGGGAGGAGGACGAGGAGGAGGAGGAGGAGGAGAGGAGGAGGAGGAGGAGGAGGAGGAGGAAGTCCGGAGAGAGGCAGGTGAAGGATAGGTTGAGGACTGATCGCTTAAACTGGGAATCGAACAACTTCCTCCTCCTCCTCCTCCTCCCCCTCCTCCCCCTCCTCCTCCTCCTCCTCCTCCCCCTCCTCCTCCTCCTCCTCCTCCTTCTCCTGCACCTCCTCCTGTTGTAGTAGTTAGTGCATACTCAGACTCCTTGTATGTGTGTGTGTGTGTGTGTGTGTGTGTGTGTGTGTGTGTGTGTGTGTGTGTGTGTGTGTGTGTGTGTGTGTGTGTGTGTGTGTGTGTATGGAGAGAAGTAAGGCTGTAGAGGAAGGAAGGGAGGAAGGAATGGGGGAGAGGAGGGAGGGGTGTTGGAAAGGGGGGGAGGGGAGAGTTACCAGGGACACGCGCCGAGCTCCCTGGCCGGAACACGCACACCTGCTGCCCCCCTCCCCTACCCCCCCTCCCCCTTCCTTCCTCACCTGACTTCCTCCCCTCCCCTCCTCTTCCCTCCCCTCCCCTCCCCTCTCTTCCCTCCCCGGTGTGTGTCCTCGTCGATACCTGGTGGCGGTAGAGGACGCGAGGACAAGTTATAGGGTGGTAGTGGTGTCATTATTATTGTTATTATTATTGTTGTTATTATTATTATTATTGTTATTGTTATTGTTGGTATTTTATCTGTTTGCATTTCTCTTATATTTTTGGTCTCTTGATTAAGGTAAAGGTTAGTTTGTTTGTTTTTCTCGCTAATATTTTGGTTTCTATGATAATTTCAAAACACATCTAAATATAGGATAGAAAAAAAAACTCCTTTGATTCATTCCAATTTTTTTTTTTTTTCCCTCATCATCATCTTAGTATTTTTTTTTTCCACATCTCGCATTCCAATCTCTTTCTTCCTTTGCAGTTCCGGGACCAAAGTGAAGACAGACGCCAACCAAAAAAAAAGAAACTAATCACCGCTATATAGGAAAACAAGGACAAGAGTGAGTGTTAAAATGACAATCTTTTTCCTACACCTTACAATTTTTATCTTTTTTTTTTAATTTCTTTTAATTTATTTTACATTTTTTCCTTCATATATTGTTTGCTCCCATGTTTACCTTTTTCCATTGTTTGCTCCTTCGCTTACAGGATTCCACAGGATCTCCCTATAGGATGTTAATCTTCTAGAGGTCATGTTGTGGTTATGTTACTTCCTGGGAGACGTGGAAGGGAAATAGAAGGAAAGGAAGGAAAAAAAAAGGGAAGGGAAAGGAAGGAAGAGGAAGAGGAAGGGAAGGGGAAGAGGAAGGGGAAGGAGAAGGGAAATAGGAGGGAAGGAAGGAAGATGAAGGGGATGAAAAAAGGGTTAGGTATAGTGATGATAAGGGAAAGGAGGAAGGGAGGGAGGTAGAAAGGGGAAGAATGAAAACAGGAAGAAAGGAAAGGAAAGGAAGGTGATGGAAAGGAGGAGGAGGAG
>JAXIVD010004590.1:0-34824 GCA_036785275.1 Cancer borealis | reverse complement strand
ATGCTGTCGAGCTGACCTTTAACTTTAGCTTACAGACAAACATCCACTGCCTGGCTGGACGAAAGGGTGGAGTGTGAGGATGGAAGAAACTGGAGGCAGGTGGAGAGGCGAGGATGGTGGATGGGTGGAAGGTGCTCAATTGTACTCTGGAAAGTAATTACAATGGGGGTGAAGGGGAAGGACTTTATGAACGGGTGTAAAAGAGACGATTGTAGGAGGGAGGTGGGGAGGTAGGACCGTTGAGAAAGGCGAAGACACCCTAGGAATCGGATAGACTTGAGAAACGCGGAAAAGGAGATGGGGGTAAAGGAGAGGAACATGGAAGAGGGAGGGAGAGAACGAGAGAGGAAGGAGGCGAAAGGGGGAGGGGATGGTGACTCAGGGAACCAACCGTTAGGGGAGTGGGCGGTAAGGGCCATCTTCTCAAGGCACACTATGGTAACATGGTCCCTAGTGCCGCTCTGGCCTCTCCCTCACACCCACCCACCTCCACCACCCTCTCTCCTCCACCTTGCGCGGCCTCGCTATCACTTCACACCACCCACAACCACCCACTCCACGGACATGCAATAAACCACGACCTTTCCTTTATATATTCGCCAAAAAATAGGGAAATACAGCAATAGGGAAAGAGGAAAACGAGGCTATCAGCTGTTGCAGGTGGCGGGAAAATTATTGTATTCTGTAAGCTCCGCCCTCCAACGCTTTGCCCTCCCTGTCCTCCTTCCTTCCTCCCTCTCTCCCTCCCTCACTGCCCAAACCTCCTCCCTACTCCTCCTCCAACTAGTGAGCCTTGGTGTGTTAGTGAGGTTTGTTGTGTGTGTACGTAATGTGTCCCAAAGGAGGGAAAATCGCGGTGTTAAACCCATTCTGTGACATTGGAAGCGTGAGGATTTGAACGAAGGGAGGAGTGTGTTGTTAGTGGATCGTCATATATTTTATCCGTCCGAGTATGTCCCGGTATCGTCTGAGGAACGTGTGGAGCAGCGGGTGAGTGTCAGTGTGTGTGTGTGTGTGTGTGTGTGTGTGTGACCTCCGTGAGTGGTGGTGGGTAGTGTGTGGCCGCCGCTCCTGAAGTTGGCGGCCTCTTGATGTTTAACGCTTGTGTTTACTCACGGTGAAAGTGGTGGCTTAAGGGATTGGGATAGTGGTTTCCATGTGTGTGTGTGTGTGTGTGTGTGTGTGTGTGTGTGTGTGTGTGTTATCTTCGTGTTTTGCTCTGGTTACGATATTAAGTTCATGGTTGCTAGGTTGTTAGAGAGAGACGTGTTGTGGTGTCGCGGAGCCAAAAATTACTTTTAAGCTCCTGCAGGGGGGCCACCACGCGACTTAGGAGACCCCAGAGCCTAGTCACAGGAAGTCCGCAGACCCTCACGTTTTGTTTGCTTTGCTTACGCGCGCGCGCACACACACACACACACACACACACACACACACACACACACACACACACACACACACACACACACACACACACACACACACACACACACACACACATGTAGGAGGTAGGTAGGTAAGGGCGAGGGACAACCCGACAACCCAGGCTGCAAACAGGTGACCTTGGCGCCAGTCCCAAAGCTGAATGGGTGCGGCAGGTAAGACGGGGGTCCGGGGTAGGTGGGTAGAGGAGGAGGGAGGTGGAGTTATGCGTTCCTCGATTCAAGTCTATTGTATACCCGCTTGATACGAGTGCACAAAAACGCAAACTAGAATATGCAAATTAGAAGCGATGTGACTTTAATAGCCTCTTAATTTTTTTGCGTTCTTTGTTTAAAGGCTGTTAGTATGTAGCTCATAATGTGCTTTTTGTGATACTGAATAATAGGATTGCGGTACTACTAGTGTGTGTGTGTGTGTGTGTGTGTGTGTGTGTGTGTAGCAGCGTCTGGTAAGTGGTGCACATGGAGGGGGGGGCCATCTGGCGACTGAGTGACTGTCAGGCGGTGGGCGGCGGCTGTCGGATCCTAGGGACCAAAATAACAACACTGATACACACACACACACACACACACACACACACACACACACACACACACACACACACACACACACACGACATACGCGTCTGATGAGTTATTACTTTAACGGCTTGTAGTAGGCACCTCGACTTCCTGTGTCGGTATCACATGTAACAACCAATCACGTTTGCTTGTATGTATGTATGTATATAAGTGCGTGTCATTTGTTTTCTTTATCGTTTTGGTCGTTTCATTTCACCATTGTCCTGTTTTTTTATTTGCAATTCTTGAGTCATTTTTTGTTTGTTTATATTATACAAATGTCGGCCTTGTCGTTATCTCTAACTTGGCAGGCTGCTGGTGCCTCCAAGAGTAACTAAACAGACGCAGTGGGGCTGGAGGACGCGGGGGGATGTTGAAGGGCGGCAGATAAGGGAAGGAATGAGTGTAGCGGAGGAGGAGGAGCAGAAAGCGACTCTGTGACCTAGAGACATTCTGGTTTAGTTTCCAAAGAGACGACTTTTACATTTTACGTCAACTTTTAACAAAATACTAAATAATTTATATAATTTACATATTCATTCCCCTCATCCGTGTATAAACTCTTGGTCATTAGGTGACTTATTATATCTGGGTTGTATTATTCTACTCTATTTCTTGTGCTTGAAGTCTACCTCATATTTTGCGAACTACCATAATTACTACGCGTGCGATTAATGTGTACGATTAATCCGTCTGTTGTGACTGAGGCGACAATCATTCCCTGCACAGGAGACCAACGTTAGGATTTAGTGGAGAAACAACCCCGACTGGCAGGTGGTGGAGGGGCGACAGATGGTTAATGGAACGTGCCTCGTTTACGGAGAGAGAGAGGAGAGGAGAGAGAGAGAGAGAGAGAGAGAGAGAGAGAGAGAGAGAGAGAGAGAGAGAGAGAGAGAGAGAGAGAGAGAGAGAGAGAGAGAATTGTGTGGATAGTGTTAGGTCATTAAGTGAGTCGTGTTTGTATTTGTATTGTATTTTCTTTTCTTAATTTCTTGTAAAATCCGGCTTTCATTTCAACCATTATTACTGTTATTACATGTTTGACTTATCAGAACAATCACATCAGTATCTCATTCATCCACTCGTGTGACTTAATCTAAAACAAAAAAGTTGGTTCTTGCTTGAGATTGAAAGCAAAACCACTTACTCGGTAGCACTTTCATATTAAAAAAAAAAAAAACTTAGCTGCCGTGTGTTAGGGTGTAACATAGGCCATCAGGAGACACATCGCCACCATTAAATATGTTCTCGGCACTTGTGATAATGAAACCTGAGCTGAGGCAAGCAGTCTTTATTTAGCTTAAGTAGTGAAGTAAGTAAACAGTGATAATGTTGTTCCTCGGGTGAATGAACCAATGTAACAAATTCCTTAACAATTCTCTGAACCAAAACTAAGAAGTAGAAGCACAAAGAAGTTATTGAATCAGTCGAGTGCATTGTGAAATAATACTAATCATAATCATAACAGCAAAAGTAACTAAAAATGAAAGCTGCTCCGTCTTATAGCACACGAAGAATAATTATGTGCTACCTATCACTGTCTCCTCTCGTTATGGTACGTGGAGACTGTTAATGAAGCTTCAAGTAAGTGTGGGAGTCTTAATACTGCGTCTTGAACATGTTGGAAGCGAGGGGACCACACAGCTGGTGGGCCGTTGCGTATTTTTCCAGGTCAAATTTGCCTCTCTTCAAATCCTCTTCCTGCACATGTTTAGTCTCCGTGAACAAGAAGACGATGTAGCGGTGGATGCCAGTTTCCTTGGGTGGCGTTGGTGGGGCGTAGGCTGTCGGTTAAAGAAGAAAAAAATCAGATTTGTAGGTCGGATAATCACAAGGAATGGCTGTTTAAGATGATATACGAAAATTAATTTGATACTCAAGTTAAATCATGTAAAAATTGTACACACATGAACGTGAAATGCACCATTGTACTTACCCATAATATCCCGTCCTGTGTGCATGGTCCCATCCACCAGATCTTTGCCCTGAAATGGAAACAGCGCGTGATAATTATTGAACTCCATCGTGCGCTCCTAGGGTTAGTGTTATTGTTAAAAGTCGTGCGGAACTGTGAGAAAGGAGACCTGTTTTACCTCATTAAATATTACCTTCTGTTAGTTACCCGAGTCAGGCAGGTTATAAGGTCAATAAATATGATTGTGTGAATGTTAGTTACTTACCGTCAGCCCAGAATGGATCCAATGTAGCCACGCCTCTCCATTGACGTGTCTAGGGGCGTCAGGATCCACCATCACTGCTGTGTATTTCTTGTCCTGAGAGAGATAAAGATAATTAATGTCTTAAATCGTGGTACAAATTACATAATTACAGCATCGTACCATTAAGGGCCAGGTCGGTCATGTCCCTTGTATCGTCTGCGTTACTCTGCGCGTCACCATTGCAATTAAGTTCAATTACCAAGGTGGTTTCGGCTGGAATGTCAACGCTTCACCGCCAGAACACCTGTGGGGCCTAAAACCACGTGGCTTCATTAGAGAAATATGTGGACGACTTCCCTGTCACGCAACTATACCTGTGCTACTTTTTCCACAAGGTCATGGGCTACTAGATCGATATACGGATTGTTTAAGAGAGGGGAGTTTGACTTACCTGGTCGATGACACCTGAATAGGAAATGCTAACGAGCACCTTGAAGACATGCTTGTTGTAGGTCTCGTTACAGCTCTTCACAGTCACCTGAAAGAGATAATACAGTATTTTTTTAAGGTATGCTAATGTTGGGTTACTGGTTGACTCCAATATGTTACAACCAGTACACAAATAACATGGCAGGTCGTGATAGCTGACTTTTTTTTCTCTCACTCGCACGACCTGTCATTATGTGTATCTGTCAGATATGAAAGCTTCACACGAGGCTGCGTGGTGTCACCTCAGAGAACTTGAGGGTGAGGTGAGGTGGATCAGAGCAGGACCAGGTGATCGGGTTCAATGTGCAGTTGTTCGCCGCCGCCACAGACACAATGGCCACTAGGATAATGACATTTCCGCTAGCCATGCCGACTCTTTCCTTTCCTGCAATTGAAATTGTATAATAATAATACTAATATTGGTTCTGTAAGACAGGTTCCAGTGGGCATCTGGCATCAAGACCTCATTCCAAGTCTTCCTGGCTGGGTCCGCTCCCCGACACATTACCTTTCACTTTTAAAAAATGTTTAACGCAGCACCCAGTCGTTGTTATCCTTTCTCCCCACATGGCCAAACCAATGCAATCTGTTCTCAATATTTCACTAATGCTTTCAATTCCAATGTATGATAATAGTTTGTGCATAACAAAGCTTCACGTCCAACCCAAACCGCCCATTATTGTGCGCGAATGTTTTGAAATTGTGTTGAATCGTTCCATCCTAATAGTTCATTGTGTTGAAGTTACTTGTGTTTGGTGTGTCAGTGCTGCCCAGCCTTGCCTTGCCAAGTCACGTACACAAGCACACTGTTGGAACACTGCCTGTGACTAAGCTAATTTGATATAATTGTAAAATAAATCGTGGTTTATACACAAGACACCGCCACCCAACTCACCCGTCATGCTGTTTGTTCCTTTCACCTGCCCAAAAGACGGTTATAATTATTTTTATTCTAACTCGTTCACAAGTGTTCCGATGTGCATTGTGTCTGGTTAGTAATACAAGTGTTTGCCACGTTGGTCAGCACAAAGGAGCTCGATGCGGCAGGACTGTCCTACGTTGAGGCGACCTCTAGACAACCTTTCCAGATAACAGTTCTCACTTGCTATATAGGTGTGACGCTAAGGCAGTGTTGTCCACAGGCTGGATCCAATCCGCTTCACAGCACCACACCGTTTTAGGCCATGGCTCAAAAGTTGACAAAAGAGAATGTTGTACTTACCCCTGCCAACAAGACAAGGTGTATAGGGTGTATGTGCAGCGATCCGCAGGTGTTCAAGCAGCTTTCTAACCTCCCAGGCCCCAGCCTCCCTCTCGGTGAAGAGCAACGCTCACTTAGTGGCCCAGGCCAAAGAAAACGTACTATATTCAAGGGGAACTTTATTAACAATGTATGTCTCGCCATTTCCTCGAGCTTATAAAATTTATTTATTGTTCGATTTGTACGCTTGTTACCTAAACGATTTCCTGATACTATATAATTTTTTTTTCACTATTGTACTTTTGTATGCATAGATTTAATTTGTATTTATTGATTGTGATGTTTAATGAAAGGGAGCTAATGTTGTAATGTATTTTCCAGGACCTACCACAAGGATTCGTACATGGCCCATCGGAGGGACTGGAAGACAGGCTTCGAGGGTCGGTACCGGCGGACCATCTCCCCGTCAGGCTCCAGCAGGAACCTTGTCTCCTCCACCCTCCCAGCTGCCACCACTGTCCAGCCACCCCTTCACCCTGCCTCCCCCACCCTCACTGCCACCACCACCACAACCACTTCTTCCAGTCTCATAGGAGAGAATGATACACCTAATGAAAGTGACCATATCACCACTGAGAATGGTATGTAGTAGTTAATAAGTGGTTATTCTAGTCATTATTCTGGTTTATATTGCAGTAGTAGTATAGTTTTAATTAATATATAACACTGATGGGTTAATAGCAGGTTCAAATTATTGACAGTATTACATTCCCAACTATATAAAATAGTTAGTTTTATTATGTATAGGAGGAAATTACTTTTAGAGAAAGAGTCATCTTATAGGTTGTCATTATGTACATATATTCCAGTTATAAGTATTTACAATAAGATAATATGCAGTAACAATTCTGTTCTCAGGATGGAGCAATGGTGGCCACATGCGCAACACCTCCACAACAGTCAGTTTTACTGCGGAGGAGCTGAGGGCCTTCAAAGCACGGCGGGCACATGTTCACGACCCGTCTACTCACACTCCTGACAAGGAAAACACAAGCCGGAAGTTGCATTCATCACAGTCATCCCCTAGTCTCTCCTCATCTGCCTTGCAGTCTGTGGCAAGTGAAGGCTCAACATCCTCTCTGGCCAGTGGTGGGACTGGCTCCTCTCTTGGGTCTGGTCGTAGTGTGGGTTCTGTCTGCAGTGGTGGTGTGTCCCCAGTGTCTCCTAGTAAATTAAGTCCAGCTCATTCCTGGAGGACATCCTTGGAATCCCTCAACCGAACCAATTCCACGACAGTTTCATCCAGTGTCAGTAATGGCAACAGTGGTTCATCCTCTCACTCCCCACGGACCATCACTCGGGCCACCAGTCTGGCTGACCCTCTTCACTCCTCAGAAGAGGTGGGCATGTCTGGCAGGGCAACACAGGACTCCTACCAGCTACCCCGCACTGCCAGCATCAACGAGTCTCTGTCCCGTATCACTGCCATCAGCGACTCCCTCAGTCGATCAACTAGTGTGGCAGACTCTCTCGCCGGCCAGTCCCTTGCCGTCGAGACTTACATTCAAGGCAACAACACTGCAGAAATGTTGTTGCCTGGCCAGTCTGCTGAGCCGCCCTCACTGCCCCTGGCACCAGCCTCACCTACGTCACCAGTGGCCCACGATGGTCCCATCACTGCCCGCCCTGCCACAGTCACAGAGGAAGCTGCCTCACCTGTCATGTCCTCCATCAAGGCAGCTCAGGTGTCACCTCTCTCGGTCACATCAAAGTTACCAGTATCACCAAAATCCACACCCTCTGCCATCCATGCTCAGACAAGCCTTGCCATCAAGTCATCCAGTCCAGTCACAACAAGCACGTCTCCTGAAGGCATCAACTCCAGCTCCAACGCAGACTCCAACTCTAACTTTGACGTCGTTGTCCTTGGATACGGACGCACTCCTTATCCTGAGGAGCTTGAGTGTGACAGGTTATCCAAGGACTATGTGCCTCAGTTCACCATGGACAACAAGCTGCGAGCATTGTTTGGTGAGCGTTTATTCTGAAAAGTTTTATTTTTTAGAATTATTTATATAAGAGTAAAGTAATGATTACACACTAGGGGATGGAATGTTTTAAATAATCAGGATTCAAGATTACTTTTGTAGATGGAGGAATAGAGAGACAGGTGAAGTGTTGGATCAATGATGTAGGAAAGGTGTTGGGAGGAATAAAGCCAATTGTGTGTTATAGAAGTGAATGGAGAAATGACATGGCTTTGGCGACCCGTAGAGGAGAGTCACACGTTTCTGGTGTGACCCTTGGATTAAATCTGGTGCAAGGAGGGAGAGAGCCTGAGTTAAATATGAAGTGTCGAGGGTAAATCATGGGACCTTATTGTGAATACGACCCCCACTTATGTGGCTGACCTCACGTGCTGTGGTAGGTGGGATGCATTACTCTTCTGTAGAGGCCTGGGGGCTAAGAGAAAGGAGTGTATGTGTATACTTCTGTGCATGGGTGTGTATGTGTGTGCCTTGTCTTGGCTATCCCTCTTTAGGGGTATAATGGCCTGATATATAGATTTGTCTATCTTTATACCATGATGTTTGTTATACCCTTAAAGATGGGTAGCTGAGACGAGGCACGCATACACACATACATATATACTCCTCTTACTTAGCACTTTGACTCCTAAAGAAGAGAAGTATACCCTGCCCAAACATAGCGTGTCAGGTCAATCACACAAATGAGGACAAGGGTTGGGGTCGTATCCACAACAGGTTCTCATGGTTTACTCCTGCTACTTCATATTTAACTCATGCCTTCTCCCTCCCCACACCTGATATGATCCAAGGGTTGTCAAGACCATGTGTTCCCCACTGCTCTCCATTCACTTCTATCACAAACAATTATCATCTTTATATCAAAATTGGAGTGAGTAATCTTGACTTTTTCACCTCTAACTTCTTCCCTACTTTTAGCCCCTGGACCTGAGCACAAGACAACTGCACATTACATGGAGGGAGTGTTCAACTTGGAGCTCCGCAAAGATTTAATCTCGGGCAGCCACGCCAGACACCCCGATGTAGTCCAAGTCGGGTTGTCACGGACAATGGCGCCTAAATCTGTCCCCACAACCCAGAACAACAATGAAACCTCAAATGGAGTGGAAACGTAAGTGGTTTTTGTTTAATGACAGTTTAAAGGCGGGTGCACACCGGGAGCAAAGCTACGCTATGCACGCAATGTCACAGATGAACGCTGGCGATGCTTGCTATGCAAATATTCACACTGGAAGAGATGCCGCCAAGCTCTGTTTTCCAAAAAGTGCCACGTCCTTCAGTGACTGCAGCCAAGGGAGACGGACGGTACTGTGTGGTTTCGTGAGGAGGAGATGGAGAAAGAGGAAGATGAACTCTTACTGCTAATTCTAGCACTGAATAATAAAAGACAAAGGAAATGGGTGCATGAAATGAATTTGGCAAGGGCGAAATATGGTGAATATCATCATTTTATGCAAATGTTAGAAGACGATGAAGTCTCGATCAAATGATGAATGTAACATTACTCTGTTAAGGATGAGGAATGTAAGATGCAACGCTACCACTGAGGCTTTTGAAGTGCGCAACAAATTCAAGGAGTACCTCACATCAGAAGAAGGCGGTGTTCCCTGGCAGATGGAGAGAGAGAGAGAGAGAGAGAGAGAGAGAGAGAGAGAGAGAGAGAGAGAGAGAGAGAGAGAGAGAGAGAGAGAGAGAGAGAGAGAGAAAGAGACCCCCCCCCCGACCCACAGGATGTCCCCCACAGGATGTTAACACCACAGTCCCCCACCTTGTATATATGTGTGTGTGTGTGTGTGTAAGTGTCTGTGTATGTGTACTTCCAACTGTGTCTCTCATTGTTAAAATAATAATAATAACAAGTACTAAATATTTCAACATAATAAAAAGTACTAAATATTTCAACATTCTTGAGAGATGAATGGTGTGGAAGTTATGTAAGCCTAAAAAATACATTAAGTGGTTAGAGAGAGAGAGAGACTGTGGTGAGTTTTGACTGTGGTTCATAAACATCCTGAGGGGTGGGGGTGGGGGTGGGATCCCGGGGGATACCAAAAGTACTCGCATGCGTGAGTGGAGCTATGTTTTGAAAAAATTGCCGGCCCGGCGACCGATCAAACCATGCACGCGATGTAGCTAGGATAGTGGGCGTAGCTTCGCAACCGGTGTGAACACACATTGAAAATACACAAAGGTGATTGAAAGCCATGTAGCTTCGCTCCCGGTGTGCACCCGCCTTAAAGGATGTTTTAATGAACCCTGGCGTGCCTTGTCTTGGCTAACTCCTTTAGGGAAATAACAGCCTGGTATATAGATAGATAAATATGTCAGTCTATCCATATACCCAGCTTATATCCCCCTTAAATGTGGGAGGAAAGCCATGGCAAGGCATCTTTGGGGATTATTTCTCTATTGTTATGTATGGACAAGATATCCTTGGGACATTTATCATGGCCATACCAACCTTAGAGTAGAGTGTTGATTGATGCTTGTGTACTATCTTTGTAGGACAAATGACAGGACGCCACTACCAGCAGATTCTGCTTACTTCACCACCTCTGAAAGCAAAGCCAAGATGTTGACCAGATTACGAGGGAGCAGTGGAAACCTACATGAAGGCATGACTGACCAACAGCTTAGTAAGAAAAAGGTAAGTCTTGAGAGACACATACAATCATCCCGAACCAAATTAATTTCTATCCTACACCTATATTTTCTTTCAATAGCATACTTTCTATACTTTCAAAACATGATAAAATATGTGAATTGTTATATTTACTTTCAGGAGGAGCTGGTGGGAAGCATTGGTCGTAAACTAGACATTCTTAAGGCTGAGCAAGAGGCAATCAAGGATGAGATGCGGATCAACCATGATTTGGGTGCAGAGGTGACAACACGGGTAGAAGCGATGGCAAGGCTGGCCGAGTCTGAAAAGTACAAGTTGCATGTGGAAGAGATTGACAAGATTACGTCTCTGTTGTTAGGGCTCTCAGGGAGGCTGGCAAGGGCAGAGAATGCACTAATGATGGTGGACGATAATGATCCAGAAGAGAAGGTGAGTTTCATAACATAAATATTTAAGACAAGATAAAAAAAAATAGCATATAGTACAAAGTAAATAAATAAAGTAATAGGACTGTGGCCATTTACCTTCAAAAAGCTTCAATAGAATGTTATGCATAAAGCTTTATGTATTGACACCATTTTAATTTTGTTGCAGCGAATCCTGGAAAACAAGAGAGATAAGCTGCGTGATCAGTTGGAAGAGGCGAAAAAATTGAAAGAAAATATTGATCGCAGAGCTGTACAAGTAAGATAATTTTTGTCAATGTGTAATAATTAGTGATGAATGCAGTATGATTAGTCTGGTGTTAATTAAATATATAGGGCAAAAGGTTCAAAATTTTGGATCTGGCATCATATAGTGACCAGAGATCAGATGAATATGAAAACATTAATAAGGGAGGGTAAAATAGAACTAGTGAATACTAAAACTTAAATTGTACTCCCATATCTAAAAAAATAATAATTTTTTTTTTTTTCTTCAGGTTTCAAAGGTGCTAAACAAATATTTAACTGAGGACCAGTATGCAGACTATGACCATTTCATCAAGATGAAGGCCAAGCTCATAATGGATGCCAGGGAAATAGACGACAAAATCAAGCTTGGTGAAGAACAGCAGAAGGCATTAAGAAACACTATGTTAAAGAAGCAGTGACTTGCGGCATTAAAGTGACTCCTTGCTGTGACTATAACTGGTTAGTCATAACCTACACTATTTATTTCAATAAACTTTTCTCTCCTGGAGGCTTTGATCAAATGAAATCCCCAAAGAAAATACTCCGTAATAATTTGAAAAAGTATTCTTCGGGAGTTTTTTGAGGTCTTAACTTTCAGGAACAAGACACAAATAGTTAAAAGTGTAAACTGAACACTTCCTATACTTAATCTGTTAAGTGCCTTTGTGACTGAATGGCAATCAATGTGAACTGAAAAGGAAAAACAGTTGTGTATGTGGCAAGAATTTAATGTTTGCGTGTATGTTTGTGTGCATCATGAAAATTTTGCTATAAGAAAATTTAAGAGACAGTATTTATGAATTGTTTTTTCCCTTCCTGGTGCCAGAAGAAGCTACTATAATGCTCTCGCTGCTGTGTAATGAGGAATATTTCCATCATATAAATTCCTTCTTGTACATTATTCACTTAAAGCTCATTTGTCTCAAGCCAAAAGTGTTTACTATCTGAATCAAACAATGGGAATTATTTTAGGGCGGCACCTGTGTAGATTGGGTGAACATAATGACTCCAACTAACCACCATTTCCTGTAACCGAACATTCAAGTAGAAGGCCGTAACTTATAGTCATGTTGCATCAAGTTTGTGTTTGTAAAAAAGAATAATTACATTGTATTTATAAATGCCAGTTTAACTTAAAATTTAACCATTTCATCAGTATTCCCTTATGCATAATTATAATATTCCATGTCTGTCAATATACTAAATTCCTTAACTATTTAAGTGTGGTGGTGATTTTTGTTCAAGATTTAAGCAGTTCATTTCCACAAATTTTCTCCAATATAACTATTAATCTACCCCAAAAAATTAATTACATATCTTGAAGACTTAGTGTAATCTGAAATAAATTACAGTTTTATATATATTACCATTTTATAGTAAGAGTCATCTTTGATACGTTTGCTGAAGCAGTGTATGAGTTTCACCGCAATGTTTTGAATACTATAGTCAAGAAGATATTCCACATCCCCACAGCAGTTATTGGTACTTGTAAAAAAAAGATAATTAATGGGCATATAAACATTGTAAATTCATGTATGTATTCCTATACAGAGGCTTCTCTTTCTCGTAGTTTTATAATGATATTGTCAAATGCAGCAAAAATGAATTTTGCTAAAATAATTTGATAAAGCACAAGTCACTTTGTATCTTATGGATGCAAGGTAGAATTTGTGTAGATATTATTTTGTATTATATACACTGAAAGTTTACTTTTTGTTTTTTTTGTTTTTTTTTCTCCATCTGGAGAATACCTCATAATATTTGGAAGAAAACCATCATTCCAAACTAAGTAACAAATGATGCTTTGATCTTCAAGATATTGATCTACCTTGAAGAAAGCTGCACTATGTTTTCATTCCTGATTTTTTATACAATATTGAGGGTTTTTGGCTTTTATAATATAATGCTTTTTTATTATTATTATTTTTTGATCAGCACAGAGCTTTTTGCCTGTATGCCTTCTACCAGCTGTGCCCTCTCCTTTCCTCCCTCTTAACACTGCTTGAGCCATGCTGTAGACAACCAAACAGTTCTCAAGGTTGTGCAACACAACCACTTGTGATGTGGAGTAATTCAGGGTACTGTTTGCTTGTTCCTGGTAACTAGATGGTGACAACGATGCCCGTTCTGGCACCTGGTCATTACTACTGAGCTGTTCATCTTTTATTTAATATCTATATAAAAGCTAAACAAAATTTCTCATAATTTGTGCCACACTGTATATACTAGATATTTATGGATGCCAAAAGACCGTCCTGTTCCTTGAATTATGTATCTACTAACTGTTTACAGACATTATTGGTTTTGTACTTGTAAACCTAGTTGCGAAGCAACATTTCTGTTGTACAGTAGTGCTTGTCTATAATGTATGCCAAATCCTATAATTCTTCTTCTAAGAAGAAATAAAAGTGAATATTAAAGAACTTTTCAACTTATTGTCCTTCAATAATGCAATCTACATTCACAATATGCACACTTGCTCCTTAACCTGTGGCGTGGATAGGCTTAATGGAGGCGTTAGATGATTTGCCTCCACCCATTAGTAGCGCAGGTCATGCTGCCCTAGGAAGCTACTCGTGCATATAACTTTGCAGTTCCGTTGAGGATAGTGTTATAGCAGCATTGGGCAATCATTGGCCACTCAGCAGTTTTACTAAAGAAAAGTGGCCAGCTGGTGCCATGATTCTAACTCAGGACTGAGCTTGTCTGCCTGACCACTAGCCACTAGGCCACCAGCTGTGAAGACTGGGAATCGTCTTGCCATATCCGTGATAATCAATGTATAAAAGATGAATACACCTAAATATAAAAACCATAAAACATACCTTTCTCAAAGCTGGACAGCACCTGATCGTTAAGTAGTTCCGGCAATCCATTCATCACAGCATTAAGAACTTGAATGGGCAATGTACTGTACCATGACTAGTCATCTAGGAAGGGGTGACCTGTCGACTCACTGGTGGATAACCTTCACACTTGTTATTGAATCACACTTCCTACCGAAGAAACACAAGGAAAGAAACAAACAAACAAAAATTAAGAACAAGGCAGTTAGAAAGTTCAAAAGATGTATATAGACAAATTGAATAAACAAATATATATGCAAATTAATAAATAGATCAATAAATAGAATTTAAAAAGTCATGAGAGGTAAACACACATGGCTGAAGGCTGGGATGTGTACCCTCGCATGAAACACAACATATACTTTACCAGGTAAGCCACAGGAGATCACTAATGGATGAAGCAGTAATTATTGCCCTCCATGTGTCGCGTCCTACATTCTACTCGGCTAAAATGTGAACTTTTGCAAATGGGACCAAGGAGATCAACAGTAAAGATGATGAACCTCCAACACTACTGTACCATTTGCATATTAATATTTCAAAATACTGTATCTATGAGAGTAACCTTTTCAAACAATACTCTTGTAAGTCTGTTAGCATAAATAATATAAAATCATGCATAAAGTCTATATTGATGTTATGTAAAATATAACCTTGCTTTTTAAACTTTCATTATAAAACAATTCATTGTACATATACAAAATGTAAACCAGACTAAAGCATCTTCTACAACACAAATCCTACCAACACAAGTTCATCCTTTCAGAGTTTGACTGGAACAAGAGTGACTGGAAACACAGGATGGTTCAAAATAGGGACTTATACACGGCTTTATACCACATCATACCACTACATTTGGCACTGAAATCTAGGTCTATTAAAAATATATATAGGAAGACAATGTGCATACATGGTTTGATTTTGTTTTCATTATTACATTGTGTGTTCTGTGAATACTGAAATAAAATCAGGATTGGCTGTGTTTATGAAAACCACAAATCTATGCAAAACATTTACTTTCCTGGATGCAAATTATAAAATTTATATTGAAGGGTTGTGGTATTTATGCTTCTCGTCAGCATCCATACCCCATTATCCCAAGCTAAAATGACCAGTAAGTAAAGGGATAATAGCTTAAACAGTGAAGCTTATACAAAAAATATTAAATTTAAGTTTTTAGTAAACTGGCCGACATAATGCATTATACATTGCCTCTACACACAACACTGTAGGGAAAGAATATCTTTATCCCATCCACCACTCATTCTTAATGATAAATGTTAGTTCTGCTTTGAAAGCATTATTTGGTGAAATTGTTTTGTGCAACAACATTCTAGTGTTAGTGAATCCACTACACAAAAGTAAAGCTTAGTAAGGATAATTTCCTTTGTGAAGGCAATCTTGCTATCATCTCTTTGAATCAGGTGCCAATATTATGCACACAACCAGAGAGTGTGTTGCATTAAATTGTATGTACTTAATGGACAGATAATCTACCTTCAGCACACTGGAGTAAATGCATTTCATTATGGAAATAGTTACCTGCATAATCTTTGTGCTTGCCTGTGAAAGTTGTCCCATGAGTGTTTGTGTTTGTATGCGTCACAATTAAACAATTCAATATTTTCATGAAACAATGCACATTCATTTTATCCTCTGCACTATTTGATCCACTACTGTCAACATACAAAACCACAATAGGAAACACACTATAAACTCCAAAGCTATAAACACACTCACCACAAAGCCTTCACACCAACTACTTATCAACACTACAACCACCACAACCCAACCACTCAACTCTCTGGTTCTCCATTTACATAGGACTCATTCTCCTCCAAATCAGTGTATTTGTTACCCTTTCTAGGCTACCCAAGTAAGACATCCTTTGTGAGTATGATTAATTTCATAAATTTAACAATATTTTAATAGTTATTTTCTCATTTTCTATATATTCATTCTTACGGGGTTGCAATTATCATGTTTATATCAGATTCATTATACAAAACTGTATTATTACTATTATTATAGTAAACTATTCATCACCTATGCCAAAATTAGCATTAATCGAGATTTACTTATCATACCAATAGTTGGCATAACATCAAAAAAATTTTATTCAACCCCTTATCAGCATCAGTAATTGTTTCTTCGGCTGCACAACATACAAATTCAATCCAAAAAGTTTACCATGTTGAAGACATGTCAATGCCAGCCACACTTTTTTACCTTCCGTTCCGTTTGTGCAATTACTCTCATCCCAATCTAGACAGCAAGACCCACAAATGATAACCTCACAGGCACTAACCACAGTTGTGCTTCAACAAATTATGATTATACGCTCTTTGCCTGCTTGTCGCCCAATATTAATTTCTTGTTACAGAAAGCAATGTTAAAACAAACATTCCAGAGCCAATCACCACGTCATCTACACTATCCACTCTTGCGTTTGCGATACATGATTGGTTTAGGCGTTGGGCTTCTCTTGGTCCACATGATGAGCCAGCCAGTGATAAGGAGTGCCCAGAGCACCAGCGGCGGATCAATGGAGTTCATAAATGCCCTCACACTGTCCAACCCTTGCTGCAGAGGCTCGTTAGTCGTCCGGATGTCCATGGTGCCGATGGTTCCTATTTTACGCAGGTACTCCACTAAGGGCGCGTGATCCACCGTGAAGATGGGGAGGTAGTCGTCATCACGAGTGCGCTTCCACACACTTCCTGACCCGGCACTGAGGGTGAAGGGTGAGACCTACTGTACCCATTGCCTCTATGTGCTTTTTTTAAGTAGTTTTGACTGGTGAATGTATAGCCAGAAACTACAACTACATTCACTCTGCCATCCTTGCCATCAAAGTCAATATTTTCTTCAACCCAGGAAGACTGAGATGAATTTGTATTGGTAAGCATTTAGATCATTCATTACGAACATGAAAAAAATACTTCAAATAGTTTAGATGATTGTAAAGGATTGTATCAATGTATCATCCTTGTGCTACAGATGCAGTGAATATGGCAACTTGATAACAACAATCACTTAACTCGTTTGGGTAAAAGCAAACACTGCCATGTGTGTACGTTAAATTTTGTAAGGTATAAATCCCTATTATGTCTCATTCTGCAAGCTTTGAGTACGCCAAAGAAAAACCTGTCCTGCAAAAACCTTACAAATATGGAAAATATAAATATAATCTATGGTAAAAATAAATAAATAAAAATTATAAGCTTCATCACCACGCCAAATGGAAAACTAAATCACTTACATATCAAAAACTACAAAATTTATCTACCTACAAAACTAGTTACAAAAACAATATAGCAAAAAAAAAAAAAAAAAAAAAAAAAAAAAAAAACCTACAAAAATAAACCCTTCTTACAAAACTACAATTACAAAAACAAGATGGCAAAATAACTACAAATAAATAAACCCCTTACACACAACCCTACATTAGCAAAAACAAAATTGCAAACCCAAACAAACTACAAACTACACAAAAAAAAACACTAACCTACCTTTCATCCCATCCACTATAAGAGTAAATAAACTTGGATGCTTTGATGTACTTAGGCGGCACATCAAGCCAGGCCGAGGATGGATCAAGAAGGGCCAGTACTTCCGGTTGGCCTGAGAGGAGGCGGTGGGCTAGGGAGATCAGCCAAGGGTTCTGGTTATAGGTGCCCAGAGCTGCAAACCACATCTGCCAGTCTACTCGTGGCTGGTGAGGAGCTGAGTGAAGATAAAGAGGAAGGGATTGGTAAGGGTGAGAATGTAAGATTGAGGTTAAGAATGGTGATTGTTGGTTCATTATCGTCACCTTCCCTTACTTCATTTTGATTTAAGAGTTTGAAGGTTAATAGTCAAAAGGTTCTATTAACAGGCAACTTGTTAAATGTTTCTTGTATTGGTAACATACAAAATACTTACTAATAAAGGCTGGCATGCGGTCAATGTTCCCAGGCTTGTACGGGAACTCATATTCAAGCCAAGGACCTTCAAGTGAGTTGGCCCCTTCAAGGATGACCTCTGGCCGACCCTCAACACCTGTCATGCGCCGGAAAAGACCATACGCAGAAGTCAGCTGGAGGTCTGAGCTGTAGTCGTACAGGTTCCTGAACACAGGCCAAACTCGCTGAGATGTAGGTCGATCCAGAACAGAGTATGGCACCTGAAGGATTTAAACACAAGTTAATATCCTTTACATTCACTTAATTGACTTTTTCTACAACAATAAAATTATATCCAAGATGCTAATACTAGTGTGTTAATAAAAAGTTACTAAAAAAATTACCAAGCTAGGTAGGTTTGGAGATACAGCCTCACTATGGTTAATAAAAGAGAGTTACTCTTCCCACCAAGTAGCTGAGTGATCCAGGACTAAACTCGCAACTTTTCAGCCACAAGCCAAGTGTGGTACCAGAGCCAACCAGACCCAAAAGTTAATATTTCGGATTTAGAATACAACAACCCATCAATTCTAGTTCAATTAAGGCACTGTGAATTCTTACCAGATCTTTCTCTTAGCTATGTACTACTGTAATTAAACAGGACCAATACACTAACCAGACTGATTCCAAACATGCAGATTGCAGCGGCAGAGTAGATGAGAGTTGTGCTGAACACCCCAAACTTATCCAGGCATCCCCGCACCTCAAACAGGGCCGAGGTGAGAGCCTCTGCCACAGTGATAACCAGAGAGAACGCACCAATGGCAATGCTGAATGGCACAGCACGAGACATGAATGCGTCAAACTCTGCCCGTGACACCACTGTAAGGAAAGTTAGTGTTAATAATAACATTTTAATACCAAGGGTTTCCTGTATTATTCTTCAGTAAAGCTTTGCACTCATAATCATGTTCTAAGATATCTTAGTTTTAATAAGCTACAATTGTGCCAATGAACACTTAGATATTGTACACTTACTAAACTTAGATTCAACGGTGCCTTCAGCAGATATTTTAAGGTTGAAGTAGATTGCCGTGTAGTAAGCCAATGCTATGAAGCCAAGCCACTTCACTGCCCAGCTGAACGTTGCCTTCACATACGAGATGAACCCAAACGAAAGGTCTTTCACTGAAGAAAAAAGAAGTGATGAGGACAATAATTATGTTTATAATAATCATCATTACTCATCTCCACAGTCAGTAGCACTGCACCTTTATACTCATGAAATAAAAGATTACAATCAAGGCTATAATTTTTAACATCCAACCCATTCTATTCTAATCACCATTACTCCGGATAAACATAATCTAAGATACCCCAGCCGACCCTGGTACAACTGCAAGGAACGCTAACCATGTTGGTAGCCAAGGTGAACATCATCCATCAGGGAGAGACACAGGGTCATCGTCAGCAGGTTGAAGAAGTTGTAATTCCCTGTCATTATAATCATGACTTGAAGCAGGATCTGGGAAAAGGAAACTATATGTAAGACCATTTATCATGCATGAAATCACAGAAAAGGACTTGTTTTCAGAAGGATAAATATGAAAAATTTTACACTTCTAATTAAATGCAGTATGATAGTGACAAAAACTCTCCACACTCACCTGGCTATAACAGCTGAACAGTCTGTGTAATCTGACTGGGCTGAAGAACATGAACGGCACAATGATTTCGATGACAAAGGTGACCGCCACACACAGCTTGTGCCACCAGTCAGGAAGGAGGAAGAAGAACCTGGCCAAGGGTGTCGGAATGCACTGGGACTCATAGTGGAGAGGAAGAGCTGTGGAAATATACCAATGATAATTTTATACACCAGGATAAACTCAGGATTATTAACATAAAAAAAAAAAAAAAACTTCAAAAACCTAGTGAGCAAAGGAAAGTAAACTAAACCTAACCTAATGCAATCCTACACATGTCATTTTAGTGTTATGACCTGACCTCCTTTGACCTACCCGTGAGTCCCCACCATGTTGGACAGCCACTCTGAAGCTTCACCACACCCGAGGCAAACATGAGCCTAAACAGAGCCCACCGGATCAGCCACATTGTCACCAGGTTCCGAGGACGGTACTCGGACCAGCTACGTCGACTCACCGGAGCCACAAGTATTGTCAAGAACCCAACCTCCAGGAGAAGAATATCCCTGAAAATACAACCAATGCATATGAGATAAAATAGCTGATGTTCTACGACTGATTATTATTTTTTTCATTTTTTTAATGTATCTGCAGAAAGCCACACAAACACACAAATACATATGCACTACTTACCATTGAAACCAGAGGAAGGTCTGTCCCACCTGGTACAGAGAAAGGTACGTGCCCCACAGAAGCAGGAACAAGGTAGCCGTGCACCAGGACTTCCATACCATTCTGTAACAAATTAATTTACTTTAATCTTTACCCATACTCCTCCATGCTTGAAACGACTAGTATAACGAGTAATCAATAAAATATAAACTAACTCAAAAAAAACTTCTTATAACCTCTCTATCGATCTATCTCTTAATTTTTACATGAAGGAAAACTTTTTGCAGCATACCCTATAAAGCTGAGCAGTGTTGCAGAGAGGGAGAGGAGCTCCATCATGTAGGACACGTTGAGGCCCACATAGGATGAGAAGCAGAGCACCGTCAGCTTGTCGAAGAAACATTGCTTCGGGTACTTGAGGTTGGGCAGCTGAGTGTGGGCCGGAAGGATCCCTTTCTCACCATACAACCCTGGGAATGACGCAATAATATAAAATAAGGTGAAATAAGGTGAGCTACTTATGGAATGATAATAAAATGTGCTGTATGTTGTAAGCAATTCATAAGTTAAAAAAAAAAATTTGAGTTTTATTGTAAATTTAACTCATATTATTAATCATGAGAATTGTAATAGAGTAAAAACTCATACAGTACTGTACTACATTCACTCACTTTTTATGCTAATTAATGGGCCTAGAATGTATAATACTTAGCAATCTACTGTTAGAAATATATATGTATTTTAATGCCAATTGTCTATATCTCTTGCCATAGTAACCTAACCTCAATAATGATTACAGAGGTGTCGGAAAACTATGTTAAACTAAGTTCTAACATATTATTTAACTTTATACATTGCCTCGCATTTTGAAGCACCGAGGAATTGATCTAAAAGAGTAAGTAGCCATTAGAGGGCTGCGTCCGGGGCTATAACCCCTAAGCACTACACTCAACGTACCAACACCTTACTAATCAGACCTTAATAATGATCACCAAGGTCTAAGTGGAGTAAATTTGGTCATCACTAACTGTCCCGTCACTACAAATTAAGTTTTACGACGGAAATTAATGGTAAAATAAATTGATTCACTACCAAGATCCACAGAAAAAACTCAAGGTACACCAGAAATGTATTGGTAATTTTATCCGTCAGTTTGCATGACTGACTAGCATGTTACTCCTTGTTTAAGGTCAACCAGGGTTAATATTTGGTTCTTTAACTACTTGATATCTCTACCTTTATACTGCACTGCAAATTCAACCTCAGAAACGAATCTTTAGCCAATCCTCTCACTGAAACCCTGCTGACTGGACCTCAAATCAGTGGTGGGAATGCACCAAGCATGTTAAGTACAGGTCACATGTGCAGGAAAAGAACATAAAAATCACCACAAGGTTAATCAGAAAATACCAAATACTAACCATGTAAGAAACTTTAACCCAGACAATTCTATCATAAATAATAAAAATCACAGTAATTCATACCCTCCCATCTCAATAACCGTAAAAGTAAGTTAATATTAATACATAAACAAAAACAAGTATATATCACAAACCTGGTATTTGCAGATACAAGGAGCCAAACGCAAACATATAGATTGCACACATACAACGCAAGAAAAAGTTCCTTGTATGTAATATATCAACAGCCATTTTCGTGGAGGTGAAGAGACGTAAATAATCAGTCACAAGTAATCACAAGGGCGAGGTAATTACACCCACATCACACCACAATTAAGTACTGTCACGTTCTTATCCTGCACTAAGGGAAGAACAGACATCATTGCCATAAATATAACAGCCAGATGGAGGAGTTACTGAGTCTTATAGTGCCAGGCGAGTCTCCCTTCATCACTAGCCTAGCACCATGCCAAGTCTGACAAGTGGCCACGAGGGTGTGACAGCAAGGCGTGACAGGTGGCCAAAAGGTGTGACAAGGTATGATAAGGACTATGTTATTCCCACAGACTCAACACCGGCGGAATTTGATGGTGGAAAGGACTTAATGGGAGGGATAATGTGAGGAGTCTCTAAGTGGTATGTGTGTGTGTGTGTGTGGTGGGCGGGGGGGGGGGGGGGGGGGAGTGTGTGTGTAGAGATTGCCACCTGAAGGGGGGGAGGAAGTGGAGGGGAGATATAAATGTATACGTTGTCAGAAACTACTGGATGTACAACTATTTCAATGTTATAACAGTAACACTATATACTAATACAACCTATATATATGCTACTATGTAATTTCTTAAGGGTTTGATAAGGAGAATTGGTTCATACAGCATATATATGGTTTATTATATTAAACTCTTTGTCAGAAGCTACTAGATGTATAACTATTTCACGTTATGATAGTAATGCAGTACTCTAATATAACCTATACATGTCACTATATAACTCCTTAAAGGTTTAATATGGAGAATTGATTAATACTGCATATATTCACTTTATTATAGATATATTGATAGGTTAACGACCGCTCTCCCCCCACTCATGCTTCTCCTTGTTAACAGTTATCACTTTATCTATATATATATATCTTGCATTCGTTTTGCTTTCTAATAATCTTATCATGCTCCTTCCCGTCCCTGAAGAGAGAAATAAGATAAATGCGAACAGGATACTCTAATTCTAAGAAACTTGTAGTAGATTCGGTTTTATCAGTTTTACATTTTAAGGCTTATTTCTTTATTTCTTCAATTTCTAACATACATATACATTATTAGTGTAGAAATAACCTATAATGCCTTCTCAAAAATGTAGATAGATGTAAAGAAAATATTGTATCTACATTTGCGAATCCGTTGAAAATTTTTTGGCCCCACAAGTGTAAGAAAAACATTATAATTAGACGATAGAGAAAGGTATGTATATTAAAGAGAATAAGTCTAATAAGGTGTAGAAGAGAGAGAAGAGAAAATAAAGCAAGAATAGAAGAGGAAATACAACATAACTAGAGGTCACAAGAAGAGGATTAGCCTAGACGAGGACCCTCACAGCATGTTCCTCAGTATATAGTGTGTATGTCCTAACCTAACCTAAACTAACCTATCCTACACCTTGAAATTAACAAAAAACCACGTGAAATAAAAGCAAAACAACACTACTGCTATATGTTTTAAGATCAACGTGTTTAATTGTTAAATAAGGTAAGATAACACTAAATAAGCATGATAGGTTACTTTACCTACTTTGTTTACTTTGTAGAATTTCGGCCTCTGAGTGCGTAGCTAAGGTGGGCCTCCGCTGTGCCCAGGCAACTTTGCATCCCGGTTGTTCCGCCTATCCGTCAGCGAGTATGGTGGAGTGTTGGGGTATCCTGGTGTTGGGGGCAGTGTTGGGGTATCTTGGTGTTGGGGGCTCGTCCAATACTGTGTTCAGCCATCTGTCCAGTTGGTGCTTGAAGGAATTCGTCGTGACACCAGATAGCTCTCGGATTGTCTTCAGGCCACCACTGAAGAGACGAGCCCCATATTTTGTGAAACTGTTATGGGCGACTGTCTTCATCCTTTGGGTAGTAGTCTCCGTTCTCTATATGTAGCACAGTCTTCCCTTCCTGATGTGGTTGTTTATCTCCAGCCCCACGTCAGGTACAAGTTCTTCTAGGGTCTTCCAAACATAAATCACCAGGTAGCGCTCTCATCTTCTCTGGAGGGAGTAAAGACGAGGCTCTTTCAGGCTCTCCCAGTTGTTAAGATGTTGGAGGCCTCATATCTTGCTTGTGAGAGTCCTCTGTAGGGCCTCTAGTTTGATGATGTCCCTGGTCTTGTGTTGAGTCCAAAGGTGGCAGCAGTATTCTAGCCTTGGGAGGACTAGGGCGGCAGGGCCTTCCATTGTGTCACCATACAGGTTTTATCTCTAGTATGGAAGGTTCTGAACATCCACCCTGTAAGCTTGCTGGCGATGTGGCTGATGTGGTGAGAGAAGGTTTCATCAGAGCACATCACTTAAGACTTGCATTAATATTATCATCTGTAAAATCAAGAGAAAAAGATATATATAGCCTACAGGAATTATATTAATCTTAGTGTTTTTTCTTTATTTCTGCAGATTTCGGCCTCCCAACATGAGTTTCAGCAGCTTCAAAGAGGTGATAGAGGAAGGAGATACTGTCATCTTGTACATTGGAGTGTCTCAGATCTATGCCCTAGAGGTGAGATTTATCTTAAGATTATGTTCTATATACATATGTCTTGACAATGTGTCCTATATACACACCTCTATTTTATTACTATTATTATTTAACAGAGGAAAAAGATGGTGTTGTTGTAATTGGTCTTAATCAGTTATTTTCTGATTTAGATCCATATTTGTTGCCAATATTAATTTCATGAATCAAAACTTATTTATTAAAGTTTGTTTAAAGCTATTTGTAATGTGTTATTATAATTTTTCAGGTCAAACCCAAAATCATTAATAAGAATGGGCAAGGAGTGGACAATGTGTTTCAAACTAAGTATGGTTCAGTGAGAGTGATGGACCTAGTGGGGAAGAAGTATGGTTCCCGAGTGAGTCTGTCGAAGGGATGGGGCCAGGTGCTGTACCCAACCCCAGAGCTGTGGACCGTCACACTGCCTCACCGCACACAGATCCTCTACACTCCTGATATATCAATGGTGAGCCTCGGACAACTGGAAAATACCATGTGCTGCAATTTTGTACATAATGGGAAGCATTGTGTTATGTTCATACTGATTTGTGTTGTAGAAGTTATGATTTCAAGGTATTCAAGCAGTTTTTTCATACTTGTAACAATAATTTAAAAGAAAATCATCCCTTTGGCATATGTGTATTACAAGTAATGAACAATCATCATCAAGAGACATTCTGTTTGCCCCAACCTTTTCAAATGTCAGTCCTTTATATGCCTGTGACTTGTTTCTGAGTTGGTTTCATGAAATAATGTCACACTTTCATTATATCAACCCTTTGTCTTTACTTACATTCAAACCTACCAGATGTATACTTTCATTCACTTCCTTCATCCTCGGCATCAGGTAATTGTATCCCAAAAGTGTCAGTTGGTAGTATGTTTTCTAATTCTTACAATGTATTACAGGTAGTGACACAACTTGACCTTGGTCCGGGGTCAGTGGTGTGTGAGGCCGGCACAGGAAGCGGCTCTCTCTCCCATGCTATACTTAGAGCCATTGGTCCTACTGGCCAACTACACACCTTCGATTTTCATAAAGAAAGAGTAAAGGTATTGGTCTTTAGGTCATCAAAATGTTTCATCTGTATGTGGCTTTTGTGTAATTTGTAATCAAGTTGGCTAAGTAGATTTTTATTTTGAGGATGGTAGTGTGTTTTCTACAAGGATATATAACCATTCTTTGATGGATATATAAATTCTCTCCCATAGGTAGCATCTGAGGAGTTCACACGGCATGGGTTTGGCGAGAGTGTCATAGCGTTACAAAGGGATGTCTGTGATGAAGGGTTTGGAGTGGAAGGCATAGCGGATGCGGTGTTCCTTGACCTACCCAAGCCATGGGATGCTCTGCCCCATGCCGTGTCAGCCATGAAGACATCTGGTGGGAGAATATGCTCCTTCTCACCTTGTATTGAACAGGTAGTTTCAATATTTATTATGTTCATGTATTTATTGTGTTGTTTCTCATCATGCACCTTGACAATGTTTAAAAGTCTGAATGCTCTCCAAAGATAAGAAAAGTTTGTTTGTAGGTTGGACGTATCAGATATATTAATAGTTACATTATCTTAAAACTCATTTAATATAAGAGTTGTTCTATTATGCTTTTTCAGAGTGCCTTTTTCCCTCAAACAATCTTTGTTGGTCTATAGGATGAAGGTAAATGTTAGTCTTGTTCCCCAGGTTGCACGGACTTGTGAAGTACTGGAGTCTCTGGGCCTTCAGGAACTCTTGACACTGGAATGTTTGTCTCGGGAGTTTCAAGTGAAGACTATTTCTTTACCCAATATAACAAATGGTCGGAAGGTTAGTCAGGACACCCAATGCTTTGCAGTATAAATATTTCATCGGAACATAAAGGAAGTAATCTTATAAACTATTCCTTTGCTATTATAAGTTATATATTAGTGTGGTGATATTTTGCTGCAATTTTTTTTTTTAACGGAGTTGTTACTTTTCCTATATACCCAGTTTACTTAATTATACTAATGGTAAAACAACGTCTTTGATTAGCATTTAGTCCAAAACATGTTTATTGTCAGGCACCAACACATCAGAACACACAAGTGAATCAAGAAGAGACACAGCCAGACCAGAAGAAGAAGAAGGTAGAAGAGTGCGTGGAAGGAGCAACAAAAAGTGACACCAACATAAAGAGTGATGAACACGAGCAGAATACGGCAGGCAACAGAGGACAACAGGGGAACAGTGACTTCAAATTCACGGCAGGCATTACACAGCTGAAGATGCCTGGACACACAGGGTTCCTAACCTTTGCCTCAGTGCCCCCGGGACTGGCAAGAAAAAAGACATCCTGTGTGGCTTGACACTCCCCAAATAAAATTAAAAAGTCTTATATGTTACTTCTCTTGTACCCGACACCAATACCACTAGAATTGGAAAATAGTCAAGTATCACAGGTGCAAAGTGGGACAGATTGAACCAGACATTGGGGGATTACATTGTGAGTGAAGCAGGGAGAGCTAGGGTAATGTGAAGGATCCCAGGATAACACTAAAAGTGGTTAAGCACAAATCCTTTTATTACATTTAGTCAAAGAGCATATTTATCAATGTACTTCCTGTACGGAAATCTGCCTCTTTGCTTTAACAATATCGGGGAAAGGACATTGGTATTAGATAATATATTCATGTAATCCAAGGAATAAACAAAGACAGTATGACAAGCTTCACATCAACGGGAATGTTCCAACTTTGACGTAGGGTCTGTCCCATCTAATAAAAAGTTTTCTTTAAATTTCCAACTTAGCAATGTGCACCAATTCTAACACAGATGTGAGCTGCAAACACAATCTAATAAAAATCCCTACCTTAAAAATGAAACAAGATCCTTATAATAAAAGAAAAGTAAGAATTATCTGTAGCTTTGTTTTTCATCTGCACAAACACCAGTATAAAGGCATTACTCTCAGCCAAGGTGCATACTGGGGCCCATGTCCTGATTTTAAGTTCTCGTGCTACTGAAGATGAGAACGGTGGGTCCCGGTATGACCTGACCTCAGGCTGTATGTAGTTAGCTTGAGACTGGACAGGCAGCAAGGTTCGTTCTCTGTTCACCGCTTTTTAAGTCGTTCACACTGACGCAGAGGGCAAGATCATCGCTGCACTGTTCAGCCTGTCACTTGTTCCACCACTGCACATTTTCCAACCAAAAAACTTTCTACCCCGGCTGGGAACGTAGCGCTCCCAGCCGCCTTGGCCCTCATGCTCACAGTGTTTGTATCACACTGAACTCCTCTTACTTAAATAGTCTTCTTGTTTTCCATCTCATATCACTAGCTTTCCTGTGCAGTGTGGGCCTTAAAAACTGTTGATCCTTTTGTTACATCAACACCCACTGATTCAACGTCGTATGCCTCTGATGGCCAATCTAGCGGTTAGCATTCTTCAACTGGTTACTGAGCCAGTCCAAACCTTCATACAGACCGTCCCCACTTGTGGCACATGTAGCCTGAATATACCAATTACGGTTCCTCAATGAATGCAAGCCAAGTTTATCGGTGATTTCTGCTGCATTCATGGCATTGGGAAGATCCTGGAAACAGAAGAGAAAGTGTAAACATGACACTAATACAATAGCCACACTTTCATTCCCCTTTTCCCATACTAATCAAAAGTAGAAGTTAAGACAATCTGCAATTACATTAAATCTTCACATTCTTTTAAAAACAAAAAGTAAAGCTGCACATGTGAAATATTTACATACCAACAGCTGCAGCACCATCATTAAAGTCATCCCACATGACTTTCATCTGACATTTTTCTAGAGTAATAAGTTATATATGAGCATAGAACATACCTGTTTATTTGCGAAAATGAGCAGCACTGCATCTCTAAGCTCATCCTCTGCTAACATTCTCATTAGCTCTTCTCTGGCCTCCCCAATACGTTCTCTGTCATTGGAGTCTACAACAAAGATGAGGCCCTGCAAACAAAACAATACTCAGCTTTCAAAAGGAAACAAAAACAAGAAAATTATAGATACATACATAAATATGGAGAAATATACCTATATACTTATCAAAACTGCCAACAAATTAATGTTGTCAATTCTTCATTTGATCTCCATAAAGTCTACAGTATTTAAAAAACGAACAGTGTTCTACAGATATCCTTCTGAAATAACCGATGCTTCATTGATGCATCAACTGTAATTATCACCATACCACATATGAAGTTATAAAGAAATAACATCCTTTCCTATATAACAAATAAACAATCCTCACCACCACTAATGTTAACTAATGTACAACACACTCCACAAAACACCAGCTCACCTGGGTGTTCTGGAAATAATGACGCCACAGAGGCCTGATTTTGTCCTGGCCTCCCACATCCCATACAGTGAAACTGATATTCTTATACTCAACGGTCTCCACGTTGAAACCTGAAAACATGATTGTACCATCAAATAAACATGTTTACATTAAGGAAAAACACATCATTTAAATGATTATTAAACTGTGTACAAAGTGGAAACAACCATAACAGTTCATATTACTATAAAGCAACAATTACTGTTTAAGCACTAAAATAAAATAGTAAATTATCTTTATATTATGATGGTAGGCGATCAGTATTTATAATCCATAAAGCCGAGTGATAAGATAGGACTTCCCGAAAAATGGAATTCATTCCTTACCAATGGTGGGAATTGTAGTAACAATTTCTCCGAGCTTGAGTTTATACAAGATTGTAGTCTTTCCCGCAGCGTCTAGTCCCACCATCAGGATACGCATCTCCTTTTTGCCGAAGAGGCCCTTGAAGAGGTTGGCAAAAATGTTCCCCATTTTGCCAGGTAATTAATCTGAAGACAAAAAATTATAAATGCACAATATGAAACTCAAACAGCTATATACAAAAAATAGATTACTACTTTTCACATAACTAACTCTGCCTTATGCAATCTAAGACACAGTTGTAATGGCTATCCTGAACCAGCCTTCCTTGATTACATAAGTGTGACCTTTGCAGGATGTAGGTCAAACCACAACACGAGAAGGTAGTGTTGCATGGGAGGGGGTAGGGTCAGCCAGGTTGGGTTAGTGGGTTAACACATTCACTAAGCCATATCAAACCAATCACAACAGGTTACATATACAACAATACAACCAAAACTTGTATGGGTATGTTTATAGAGGTATTATTAGCATGGAGTCACAAAGTAAGGTACAGGTTGTGGGAAATACAGGTACAAGTTAATGTAATCAGACCACACCTTCCATACATCAAAGTTTTGTTATTCTCTGATATATATACGATAAACACTCCTTCCTTTAGGCTACACAGCACTTAAGGACCCAAAGAGACCACAACATTCCATTGGTGAAGGAGTGGAGTGGAGGATGGGTCCAGGATGTCATTGCCCCCAATCTGTGGTCTTCCCAAAGTGTTCCATCCTACTTCACCACTAACTTCATAACAAACACTTGAGACAACACTTCCTAGGTTTGTATTGCAGGATTTTCTACTACCATGATTATCTAACTATTATTATATCATTATTGTATTTTATTGTCGCTCTTTTGTACCTACTTTATCTGTTTGTGTTGCCTATGCCTTCGGGCGATATAGAATTATTATTATTATTATAAGTACAAGTTAGATACGGTTTGTGGCTGATTGACTTAAAAAAGGTCGATGGTCTGAAGTGGCCATTAATTTCAACGAGTTATCCTATGTCTTTGGGTGAAACTAAATTACTATTATTATTATTATCATTATCCTCCCTCGTCTCTTACCCTTCATTGAGAGTATTAAGTGAGGTGCAGCGGGTGACCATCTTTTAAACAGACACTAAACATTATAATACAACACTAAAACTTCCAATAATATTACACAAGCCTTTACTACTATTGGACAGGAACTAATTTATAATACAACTCTAACGCCTTCAAAAATATTACACGAATCTTTGCCTTTTGCTATTCTAGGTTTTGTTATAATCAGTCAGCCGACCTAACCATAGAGTAAGTGTGAATGACGTGTAATGAAAGAGCCGAAACACTTCATAGACTAGTGTTACACCATTCTATTGCACCACTTAAAAAAAACACTAAATACACTAAAAATAAATGAATAGATAAATATTAACTATAACTGGATGCTGACCACCTATCCCAATCTGTCCTTCCTATCCTTCCATAACTAGTCTAGAACTCGAACGACACAAGTGCTACTCGTAAAAACACCAAGTACAAAAAAATAAATATACAGGTTTCAGTACCAAATAAATGTAAATAACTATGGTAATGAGGCACCACACACATTACCATTACATAACCTTTACAATTAACCTTCATTTTTAAAGATAACTGATAAAGCTGTGATCTACTGATAACATGATGCCATATGATGTATCTATGGAGTACAGACAAGGTTAAGTTAAAATAGACTAAAACTGGGTTCGATTATGTCCTGATAAAGCTAAGATGTTTAATTACTAAGGGCAATTATTATGCATGTGTGATTAGTGAAAGCATCTTATAATGTATGGTTAAGTAGAAAATAACTGCATTGGATAATTAGTGAAGTTTTCTTTAGTTTTTCTCATCAAATCAAATATAATAATGCAGATAGAGTGCATTTTAAGTATTGGTGATTTTTTATTAAGGATTATTAAGGAAAAAAGGAAAAAAGAAAAGAAGGAATATTTTGGAAGGAAAGAAAGATAGGAGACAATGACCCTAAAAATATGAAAATTATGGGAAAAAAAATCACCTGGAACCATAACTCAAACTTTCAAATGTGCAACTCCAATGGAAATAAAATCTATATAACAATCAAAATTAACCACTAAAAAAAATCAAAACCAAAAAACTATAATTACAAATACCACCTTTTTTTACCTATTCCAATTTACTCTCATAACACCACCAAAAAAACAGACTTACACACCAAAAAGCAATAGTAAACATATATATAAATCACAAAACTCAATATGTGGCAGCAAGTCAACACGATTACATCATCTACCGCATAAAAACACATACTTCAACACAACTTGAACTAACTTACACTAACCAGACCTTAAGTTAACACACCATACACCACACAGCCACCTGCCTCCCCCCCTACCACCTCGCTTCTACCTCTCAGCCTCTAACATATGGAACAAAATATCTAGGCCACGAAAAAGTAGAAAATATACACTAATAAAATTTCTACCTCACTTTCTTTGTAATTACCTTCCCTGTTAAGCTTGGTGTAGGATTGTATGATTGGTGTGTGTTGTATGTATATTGTGAAGGTTTAATACGGAAAAATGTGTAGATTAATATATTCATTATTATATTCTACCTTAGTATCTATAGAACTACGTGAATATTGGACTTAATTCCGTATCACGTATATAGTAATTAGCTTCAGGTAATTAGAAATGACGTTATTCTGTTGATTTTTCCACGTAAAAAGCAAATTGTTCTCGAAAAAGTAGCAACAAGAGTAACAATTTTATGCCCACTTCACCTGTACGAGTGTAAATTTTCAAGGTAAAAGCGAAAGATTAATCATTTAAATAATAACAAATACAATTGCTGAGATGAGACTAATGATTATAATAATACTAACAAAATAATAATGGTACCAATAATAATAATAATTCCCGTATTTTAAATGGCTTCTTGAATGCCAGAGAAGAAGTTTGACAGATGACTTAATACCAATATTCCCTTACTATCTACATTAAAAACAGCACTTAATACATGGGACTACAATAATGAATGATGAATAATAGCAGCAATAATAATAATAATAATAATTCCCCCGTAAGCCGTGTATTTTAAATGGCTTCTTGAATGTCAGAGTAGTAGTTTGACAGATGACTAAATATTAACCTTCCCTTACTAAGTATATTAATAACAATACTAAATGCATGAGTCTGAGTTAGTATAGATCATATATATACATTTTACGATGTCTCTAGAAGGTTTAATGTCCTAATTACTATGTAGAGGTGAGTTAACTGGAACTACTACAACCTTATCTACACTATACCGCTCCACTTAGAAGGAATAACCAAACCACAACACAAAGAACAAAATTAATGAATAACAAGTTAATAGAATAAATAACACATAACACATAACAAGGTGCCGGGCTAACCCACTATCACTAAAACCATTAAAACTACTATTTAAACACACAATACAATGTTATCCTCACACCCGTTCCAACCCTGGCATACTCACCGGCCACCTGCTACAAAGAGAGAACCTTAACCCTGTGTTCTGGAAGGGTAATAGGAGTTATTGTCTTACCAGTACGAGGGTAACACAAGATGGCTGACGACTGCCACGTCTCTGCGCCGTGACGTCACCCAGTCACGTGACGCAGCCTCGCCTCGCCTCGCCCTCACCACACAAGGAGGCGCCACTATACTATATACTACTACCTTGTATAATAGTGTAAGTTATTTTTTAGTATAGTATGATGTGTTTTGATAGGTGTTTGTTAGGTGAGGTTAATTTTTTCTCTCCACGGCGGTGTCTGTTTGGCTCTATTTTTTCCTTTTTTTCATCTCTCGCTTGAGCTTATTTCTCATTTATGTCTTGTTTGGTATTTATTTATTTTTATTTTTGTTGTAATGTTGTTCTATAGTTTTGGTATATGTTACAGTCTAAGTTTAAATTTGTCTATAGGTGTAAGTGGTATTTTTCCTCGTCGTTCATCCACCTGTTTGATGCCGCCTCGCTCGAACCCCTTTTCCCTTTTCTTCTGTTTATTCATATTTCATCACCCTTTTACTCCAAATTAACAACTTCTGAGTACATTTTATTCTTATCTTGTATTTTAGAAGGTGATTCTTTGTTCCTGAATATTATATTTGAGGCTGAATCACTGAGTTGAAATGATTACCTGTCTACCTGGATCTGGATTTGATTAGTTGGTTACCTGGTGTGTTGTCAGATTACTAATAAAATGTTTCTCTATGTTCTCTCGATGCTATAAACTTTAAATAGTCTTTTTTTAAGTATATATTAGATACCTTTTTTTTGTGTAGACAATTACGTTTGACAATCGACTACGTGTTTGTGTGTGTGTGTGTGTGTGTGTGTGTGTGTGTGTGTGTGTGTGTGTGTGTGTGTTATCCATTTATCCATCATTAAGTTATCCCTGCTAGTTATCTATACAGTTGGCCAAATATTTCACATCTGATAATTAGAGGTCAACAAATTTACTCGTAGCTAGACGTAGATTCTATAATTTAATGTCTTTTTATGTATTGTTCTCTCTCTCTCTCTCTCTCTCTCTCTCTCTCTCTCTCTCTCTCTCTCTCTCTCTCTCTCTCTCTCTCTCTCTCTCTCTCTCTCTCTCTCTCTCTCTCTCTCTCTCTCTCTCAATTACTATAAAAACTTCATTCTCTCACTTTAAAGATAATCCGCATCATCAATATTACTTCAGTATATCCATTTCTCCAACTCACTCTCTCCCATCTTCTCTTGCAACCATATGTGACTTTTACGTCAACTGATAAAAAGGAAGTGGAAATCGATACTAACAAAAGAATTAGAACAGAAATAGTAACGTGGAGGTATAATATTCGTAAACATTTAATATCTTTCATTTTGATTAGGGAGGGGGAGGGAAGAGGAAGGGGGAAGGGGAGAGTCACTGCCTACACACACACTAGTATAAAATCTTGTCATTATTACGTCATCATGGTAAAGTGCTAGATGACGCAACACAGACGAAGATGCCACATAGATGATACTACCTCTTGTTCTTTGTGATGTGGAGCAGTGTGTATTTACGCGTGTATGAATGACGTGTTCGATGACTAAGATGGGAATGTATTTACGGTTGACTGACTGATTAACTGAGTGACTGACTGAGTGACTGGTTTTCATATCCGAGTGAAAAAGTGGGAGTGGCATCCTGTTATCTACATATGTTTGGCGTCAAGGCTAAACAGTGTGCTACTACTACTACTACTACTACTACTACTACTATTACTACTACTACTATAAATACTCGTTTAAATTATGATACGTAGTTATTGATGATTATGGGAAGGATGTCATATTCTAGAGCGATACATGCAGGGAAATAATAATGAATATATTCATATGTTATTCTTTAGGTACTTCTGAGGTTTATTATAAGTATAAATATGGATGATGTGTTTTTAATCAATGGTTGGTGTTGGATCCCATATGTTAGGTTGATGTGTTACCTAATCATTGGTCTTTAAATCGTAAGCAGAGTAGAGCAGCAGCTGTTGTTGATAAGTTATGGTGTAAAGTTGCGTTATCAACTCAGCTTAGTAAGGTTTCAATAATTCTTTAATATCTAATAGTATAGGCTACTGATTTAAAAAAGCTTCCTGTGATTTGTTTTATTAGCTACTGTTTATACTACTACTATTTCTATTACTCTACTACTACTACTAATAATAATAATGATAACAACAAT